>JACXSJ010001157.1:71644-88072 GCA_014851325.1 Pentalonia nigronervosa
CGTCCAAGAGGTAATGTTTTTCTTTCAAAAAAAAAAAAAAAAAAAAATATTAAAATCGGATCACTCCGTAAGGCATGAGTCTTTCCTGAAAGGCCTATTTTTGAATAAAAAAAAATAGGTCACGCACAGCCCCCATAAATTACGTCCATAAGTAGAACCATCAAATGTTTCACTTCTACTGTACATTTAAACTTTTTCCACACACTTTGGGGAGGGAAGAGAGGTGTTATATGCTATCTGATGGTCATTTAAAAAATTAAACTCCAAATCAATATTATTGTATTATAAAATATATACTTAATATATTATTTATAGCAATTTATTATGTTATATTTTGAAGCAGAAAAAATTCTCTTTATGATAAAATATTTCAAATCCAACACATGGACTATATAATTAAGTAATATTCAATAATAATAGTTAATTTAGTAAATATTTTTTAATTGTTATTATTCAATTTGATCTGTTTGATACTATCATATTGTAAGTTTAATCAATTATTATTTAACAAATATTATTGTTTTAAAGGAAAATCAATTAAATGTTTTGTAATTCTATTTGAATATGATAATAAACTATGACTATCATTATAACTTTATGCAGTTTGACAGACGACAGTAAAATCAGTTCCATAATACTATTAATCAGCTCCCATTCAATACATTATTTGTGAACTTATTATTTTGTATAAAAGAGGGTTCTAACAAACGTCATTTTACTTTTTTGACACCGGAATCTGATACGAGGCATTTTCTTTAGTATTTTAATGGTATCCCTCGTGTTCGACGAATAATAAGAAAATGTTTGACTTGTCATAAGTAAAAAAAAAAAAATAAATAAAAATTATACATAAAATACACATTTAGAGATATTTTTATCGGGCTATCGAAGAACCGAAATCACTGTTTGTGTTACTTTAAATTCGTACTAAAATTTCAATCTAAAGTGCTTAATATACAATATATATATTTCTTATTGTCAAAGTACATTGTTATACATTTTAATGTTTTTTTTTTTATCAATTACCGTGTTTAGTGCTTTTGTATTATCCTTCAGAGAATAAATTTAATTAAACTAACTTTTTATTATACATATAATAAAAATATAATGGATATACGGATAATGTCTTTATAAGTTTAAGAACAGATCAATTTACTCCAATATTAATCCTTATTACACACATTTAGAATTGCTGAACACAAATATGGTATGTTTCACAATAGTAAGACGGAGACAACACGTCATGCAAGTTTGTCGTCATCTTCAAACATTTCCCTTTTTTATTTTTTTATTAAAACGTCTGTATTCATTATAGATATCTACATACGTACATATATTTATAATTTTATAAATAATAATAATGTATAACTATTGACAATTGACAAAATATTATTTTTTTTCCAGATTATGACTATGCTTCGTCTTTGGATGTAAGTATTTTGATTTATGAGTATCTAAAATAATACATTACGACGAGGACGCCACAACAGCATTTTTGCTGCCCATCTTACATGTGCGTATCATAGCAGAAGTACGTTCAGCACTTCATGTTTAGTTACGTTAGTTTTAATATAAGTGCGAATTTACCTTTATTCAAATAACGTTATGATCATTATTTGTGTTTGTACGTTAATATTTTACGATATTTTAATTTTAAAAACGTGAACTGCTGAGTGTCAATTGTCCATGTTCCGTACCTTTTTTCGTGGGTTACCAATACCTAAACCAATACATGGGAACAGAACTGTTTTCACAAATCTTAGCTCTCCATGTTCTGTACTTGTAAGACCAAGACAATAAATTCAGATGTGGCGTCCTCTTAACATTCTAACTAGCTCACACAATATTATGTTTATGCAATTTTTTATTTAATATTAGGTATTAATACTTAATGCGAAAAATAATACTAAATATAAGACAATTTTTAACAAACTGATTTCTATAAATAAAAATACGCAATTATATAACTTAACTTTTTCGAAGTAAGCTATCATATTCCGAAACTTCGAGGTACTTACATATATTTTAGATTTAAAAAATATCTACGTATTATTTATAAACTGTTTAAGTACTAAGTAGTTTTTACTTTATATATTATTTAAAATTTAGGTCTCTCTTATAATAGTACCTATTATACTATCAAGTATCCCGAGTGGTATGAGTGGTGTTCTATATGAGTAAATAATATTACATTATATTATTATATATATATTAGGTACTTATATATATTGAATATTTATTAAAGATCAAATTGATCAAATTGATCTATAGTCAATGTGTCTTATAAATTTTACATATTTTTAAAAGACCTCGTTCGTCAGGTTTATAGTTTATACTGCTGTATATAAAAACGTTAAGTACTTTTTTTTTTTTTAATTGAATAACTCTTTGCATTATGATCATTGAGAATTGTATATTTATAATAATCTTTTTACATCTTTAATACATAATAAATATACAGAGGTTGAAAGGTACACCTACAAGTTATATATAAAATTATTATTTATCTCATTGCTTCATCATATTTACGCCAACAGCAGTTTTGAATAAATTCTGAACTATCATTCTAAAGAATTTTGGTGTTTTAAGGTACAGTTTTCCTGTAGCGTCTAACGTCAACTACAGATCCAGACATAATCAGCGTCACTGTTGCTTTGGTGTTCCACTGTTTGACGCTGCAGGTAAACCATACCTTGAAGGTTTTTTTTGATGCAGCATTATAAAAGTCGATATGTTGGGCTTTTTTCCGGTTCGGTTATGCTTTAACTAGTATTTCACTCGTATCCAGTGTTTGCTTAGAAACAAGTCCGAAGAGCAGGAACCGTTCCACCCGATAGATAATAATATTATTATATTATACACATAATCGTATTATAAGTCGGCGATATCGGCGTAATAGTGTCGAACGCGGGTCGCTTATATAACAGCATGTGTAATATATATCTATATTATTAAACCAAGTAAACAAATGAGGCAATCAAGTGGGGTATTATCCGCGAACACGGCGTATAATATACAATAACAGTGCATAAAAGAAATGTGCCGCCACTTCTGCGAGCGTTCCCCTAATTCGGATTCGGCAAACAAATAAAAATAAGATAACCCGACGTGTGTGCGTGTGTACGCGCGTGCTCTAAGGGAGGGAGGGATTTTTCTTTTTTATTATTTTTATTATTTGAATTATTCATTTGCGGCACGCATGTGTATGCCGACGGTTAATAATAACTCTATTATCTCGCCCCAAAAAAATCCGTCCTCCCGACGTCGTATTATAATAAGAATAGTATACAAAACAAATTTATATAATATACAGAAAGATCTATATTTTATCTAGGTAGTGTCGCGAACCTTCGTAAAAAAAAAAAAGAAGCGTAGCATCACGATTTTATATATATACTGTAAACCGAACATTCCATTTAAACAATGTACAAATTATTTTTAATTAGGAAACTATAAAATTATCATTTGATTTCAAAAAATTGCCACCTGAGACAACTATCAGCTTCACCCCTACCCTAAATGTGACATTGCGGACTTTTATAGCAATACAAGATTTTTAGTAAATTACAAACGATGCCGATACAACAACGATATTACTATATTATTTTATAACGAAAAAGGATGGTTCGTCCCAGAGTAGCTACTCGGTATTATACGCAACAAACTTCAAGCCATCATCGATAACAGCCTCTAAAAAATAATAAGACCAACTGCTAACGTAATGATGAGGTGGACGGTTGGTTATTGGTAACCAAAACAAAGCCGCGCATAATGCTTTCGAATAGACAGCCAAAGTAAAAATATAAAAAATGCACTTTTCAGATTTACCCTTTAAATAGTTGTATTTGTATTCACGCGGATATCATGGTAGTTAAGTCATGCGGTTACGAACCAGAATGGATTAAAAAAAAAATACTTCGATTTACTGTTATTACGTGTTTGGTATTATGTATAAACATAGTTTGCTTTCCCGCTATTGGCGCTGAACTGGAATTGCTGTTTGTTTCGTTTTGAATACGACGCATATTTATTAATCCTCGCCGCCACCGCAATTTATTTCTGTTTATTTTTAAGTGTATCGGCGGAGTTCTCACTATTTACATAAAAATAAATAGATAATAATAATAAATAAAAAACACAAATTTATTTATAACGCCCCGACCGGCAACGGTGTTACGGCTGCGAAACCAATTCTGTTTCTAGAATCGAAACTCTACGTAAACAATACTTTACAAAAGTAAAGAAGTCATTATCACGAATCTGTCCCTGTGTGGTACGCCGATCCTTAAAAGGATGGTACAGTGGTGGACGTCGATTCAATAGCTTTCCAATGTCCCTCAGCAATTAAATAATCACGTTCTATTCTTGTGTGTGTGTATGGGAGCGCCACACTGTGTCACCGACGTGCTTTTAACGCGCACCACTTTGTTGATATTTACTTGATAAACATCGATTAAAAATACCGAAATTCAATCACTTTTTAGTTTAAATAATCATGATGTTTATCGGTAACATTTTTTTAATAAAAAGGCCTTGTATTGTTACTATTTCCGAGTCTTTGAAAAATTTTTTTCTGTTTTTTTTTTTAATCACGTTGAGAATCGTTATGCCTTCTGTTTGAAAAGTTACTGTATTCTTTTTAAAATGTAAATACAATATGCTCAATAATTATATCGTAGTAGTTGTATTATGTAAACCAATGACATGTTACATTCGTACCTAATTCCGGTAGCACGATCAGAGTATTTTTTTTTTTTTTTAAAAGAAGAGGGTGACCCTAGAAGTAGTATATTTAGTTCCTTCTGCGTCCCCCGCAAATCCAGTAAATCCGACTACTCCGCTCGCCCAATGGTCGCGTACATGTTCGACCATACCTCTTTCCCTCCCATCAATGCTTTCACTCACGTGTTAACCCCCCCCCCCCCCTCCCCATCGATTGCACACGTAGGCGACGTTATTATTATCCGTTATCATATAATATTATTAATTTTTATACAATATTTCAACATTGATAACAGGTCACACGATGATAACAGGTGATAACAACGTCGCATACGTGGGCGATCGGTGGGGTGGGGTGGACACGTGAGTGATAAGCATGGATAAGAGGGGAAGAGGGGAATGGTCGTGCACGTGCGTGACCATATGGTGGGCGGGGTAATGGGATTCACCGTATTTGCGGAGGACACAGAAGGAACTAAAACATACTTCTAAGGCGCATTAGACTTGGATTTTTAAAATTCTATTTCAAAGTTACATAATACGATTTAAAATATGACCAATTTTTACAAATTTTTGGTTTTTTTTTTATAATTTTTGTTTTAAGCTTTGAAATTACAAATTAAAGTTCAATACACCCTATGCAGAAAATTGTTTTTCTAACAAAAAAACAAAAATTGATTGAATCAGACCACTCAACGAGGCAAAGAGCTTTCCTGTAATGGGTGTTTTGAGCAGTACTTGCATAGATACCCGGTACCCGTATACAACCGCACACTCATATTATGAATCATCATTTACGACTATGACTTACACAAAAACCATGGGTGACGGCGACGAAATTGTATATTGCCCCTTTATAAAGACACACGAGCAGGACCCTTAAAATATTATACTCAATTGATATACCAGTGACCATATACAATTTTATCAACAATTTTAAAAAAAAAACTTAAAAAATAGATTAATACTACTCCAAATATTTAAGCAATTTCATTGGTTTAAAAAAATTATAGCTTAAGTAAAAGTAGTATGCCTCAAGTATCTATGATTAATAATTTTTAAGTTACAATAAAAAAAAATTAAAACTGTTAATTTAGATAAGTGTGAATATCCAACTTTGACAAAATTTTCAAAAGTTAGAATATATATATCTATATAATTATAGCACAGAATAAGCCAAATTATTTTGAAATTTATTTTATGTCTAGTAAATACTTAAATGAATATTCAGTGAGCATTTAAAGTATACAGTTTTGAGCAACAAAAACAAAAATCAATTTTACCAAAAACTTGTTTTGTGTAAAATGTTCTGTTTTTTTTTAAATTTTATTTTTGTTTTCCCAGTTATTTTGAAAGGTATTAGGAATTTTTATTTTCGACCACTAAACTTTTCACTAGATCCAATAAATATGAAACCACCATCAATGTTGAAAATCAAAATGAATTTTCTACTACAAAAAAGTCCACAGACACAAAAAAAAAAGTCACAGTATTATTGTAAAATCAATAAATTTATTGCTCCACTCAGAATCTAAAATACGGATTATTTCTATGACCATAATACAGGCAGGTCAAATATATTATTATATAATTTTAATATTCAGAATATTTGTTTATAAATTTTAATACTTACAATTTAATACAATTTAAAGTTTAGATGAGCGAAGTGAATTGTTACAGCAGGTATGAGTAATTCCAAAAATATTGGTTCATTACATGATTCATTATGTCATAAATTCTTAATATTATTATATAGCTTATAAATAATTAACTACTCAAATTCAAATTTTATGAACTTCGTGGCAAAATATTACGTTTTAGAATATTAAATTAAAAATAAATACCTACTATCATAATAAAAATCAAAATAAAGTAAAAATTATAAGAAAAAAAAAATAAAACATAATTTTTTTGTCTTAAAAAAATATTATTTTGCAATAACTTGAGAATTATACAAACAAAAATATTTTTAATAATGTTTTTACTTATTGAGAAAATGAGTGTTTACCTTTAAATAAATAACTATATACTACTGCATTATCGTGACTAGTGAATATGTAGTCTTACTATTGCATTCAAAGTTTTGTTTAAAGTCTTTAATGCATTCATTTTGTTTTTTACAGCCTGATGGAGAATGTCAGCTAACGATCACGAACGACGATTTTCGGGATGCTCTAAAAATAACTAAACCGTCTTTGCACCAATCCGATATTGACCGTTACGCAGAGATGTAAGATATTGTATAAAATAATCAAGCATTTTTTTTTTTTTTTTTAGTTAAAGAACGCATTTTAAAATCATAAAATTAAAACTAATTTCAGACATAGATTATTTTCCGGGAAAAGAAGTGATGGTGGAAGTATGGCCAAAATCCATAATGAGAATAAAAGACAACAAAAAACTACATTCGCCTAATTATCCTTAAATTATTTACTATTACAATATGTACACCTATATTTTCTTACTTGAAGGTGATTGTGTTTTTATAAAAAAAAAAAAATTAAAAAACGTTAGCTTATTAGTGTTAATTTTTTTTTTGCATTTGTTGATTTAACTTTTACATTCCAATTCAGTGAATCCTTGAATATTTCTGTTAATCTTACGTGATTTTGACATAAACTGAGAAATTTGACAAACTTTTTTCACAAATATTAAGTTTTATATGTAGATATCATTTATTTGTTTTTAATGGTGCCTAAATAATTATCTTGAGTATAGTTAAATTATTTAAAACATAAAAAACAAAATTTCACGATTTTTCTTTTTATTATTATTATTAATTGTTTAAGGCATGAACAACAATGTTATTAGCCGGCGTTACATTTTTAAAGAATTTGCATTAAATTACTTAATTACTACCTACTATATATATATATATATATATATATATGTTTATATTTGTACATTGTGATCATGGCTTCTAATAGTTTTAAATAAAGTGACGTAGTTTAGTTTTGTTGATAAAGTTGATTAGATTTTTGGACGTCTCGGAAGTGGATGCAAGCATCTCATATAATGTCTCCGGAAATTTTTATTTGATACGACTCTTGTTGAACTGACGGCATTCTATAATCATGTGCTTGGCCGTAATGAGTGTTCCGTAACTTCATTGAGTTCATTAATTATTTGGCAGATAACTGGTTGTGAAGTATTTAAATTATATATGTTGATTAGATTACTTAACGAATCAGACATCAGATATTTCTTATCGTTAGGGTAATGGATACTTTGGATGGCTGCGAGTATCGCTAAGGCTTCTACGGTAAAAATGTTGCATAAATTATTGGTTTTAATTGTATATTTATATCTTTAGATATCACGGCTAATTCTGACTTTTGATCGATTTTCGACGCGTCGGTATATATGTATATATGTGTATGTGTTCCGGGTAGTTCCAGCAGTTCGTAATGTAGGCATTTATGAATGTTTTTATCAATAGTATTTTTGTTATGGAATGATAGGCTTTAGTTTATTATATATATATATTAAATTGCCAAGGAGGTACATTTAGTTCAGTACTTTGAATTATGTCATTGATTAAGGTTTCGTTTTTTTTTTTAATAAAATCTTGTTGTCCTTTATATAGTGGTCTGAAATAAGCTGCGTTTATTGGTTTTGTCAGGTAGATTTTTTTTTATGATTTAATTGTGTTCCGTTTAAATGGTGCTCCGACCAGGCTCCAAGTCACGTGCAGTGTTCCACAGGGTTCTGTGATTGTTCCAGCACTTTGGAACATTTTCTACGATAGTCTGCTCCAAATATTATTTCCTTAGGAGGTCAAACTAGTGGGCTTTGCCGATGATTTAACGTTGGTGGTCAGGACCCACACCGCCAAATTAATAGAACAAATAGGTAATCCGGCTACGCTAGACGAATGGATGTCAAGTCACGGTATCGAAGTCGCTCCGCAGAAGTCTGAGGTGGTTGTACTTACCAAGAAATGGGCTTATAAGAATCCGCTGTTGGCTAAATATGTGAATGGTCAGACCTTTCATCAGATACCTCGGTTACAACTCGATACCAGGCTGAACTTCGGTCCTCATATGACTATTTCAACCGCAGCGGCCAGAAGCACAGTAACAGCACTGGGGAGATTAATGCCGAACACTGCCAGGCCGTCAAATGGCAGTAAAAGATTGTTGATATCTGTTGCTCAGAGCAAACTGATGTATGCGTCTCAGGTGTGGGCGTTGCAAATAAACAAACACGAGAAGTACAAATTTGTGCTAAGGCAGACGCAGAGGGTGGCAGCTCTAAGAGTAACTAGATGCTATAGGACAGTGTCCGACATGACATCTCTGGTTCTAGCCCGTGTTCCCCCGGCTCTCCTCCTGGCACTTGAGCGTCTCCGTGTGCCTGAGCGACGCCATATATAGTCGCTGGCCGTAGTCAAGAGGCAGAAGCATGCAGTGACAATACGTCTATGGCAAACCCTATGGGAGAGTTCCACGAAAGGGGCGTGGACTCATCAGATGATAATTAATATTGAGCAGTGGCTACGCGATACAAGTCTTCAAACTAGCACATTTCACATGGCTCAGGCGTTGACTGGACATGGGTGTTTCCAGAATTACCGATGGCAAAGGAAAAAGGCTCTGAATTCAGCCTATCATCACTGTGGGTATGTATGCGACGATGTTAAGCATATGATCTTTGAATGTCCCCACTGGAGCACATCGAGAGCAGAATTGACCACAACGTTAGGGTGCCATCCTCAACTTAGTGACGTCACTGACTTTATTCATGGTCCAGATACCAATCAGATGCTGGCCGGCGAAGTTATCAGAAACAGATTCCATTAGCCGTAGTTGTTTTGTACAGAGGTAAAGGGTAGTCGAACCTGATTATCTCAGTTACTGTTAGCTGCGAAGCTTGTTATTGCTGTTGATGTATGGTGGCTGTCCGCCTTAGTTTAATTGGTAGTTAAGTTTACTGAATATGAACCGTCTTTGTAAGGATACTTATGGGAAGATTAGCCTTTTTGTCCTGCATGCTATTTTGTTGTTTTCTTTAATAAACGATGGGTCGGCGGGTGGAAGTAATAATTAACTACAGTTCCCACTAGTCGACTCGATTATCCATCTGAAAAACAAAAAAAAAGGTAATTATAAATTGGAGATGGTAATGTCTTTTTTAAAAGTGATTTTTGTGGCTGTGACTTCTAATTTGGAATTAATTGATATGGGTACCGATGGATATAATTTATTTTCAAATGATAGCAGTACCTCCGCTCACCCTAGTGCCGCGTAGGCGATTTTTGTGGCAGCTATTGTAATTAGGAAAGATGCGACGTAATCGTTTTTACTATTAGTTTCTTGTAAATAAATGACTGCGAGTGTAATTGTTTTGATTTTAGGATTTGATGTTCATGTAATTTACCATAATAACCATTAACGTTCCATTGTAAAATTGGGTAGTTGTAAGACATCATCGAAGTAAGTATGAGTTGATGAGCTATATTAATTAAAAGGCAATTAAGTTACCTAATTGAATGAATTTTTAATATCATAACTTTCGTAACTGAAATATTTCTTATCAAATAATGTGTTGAAAAAGGTCTTGTATATTCTAGTTAATCTGTTTTACCACTGAGAGAAGTTATTTTAGGTCTGATCAAATCAATTATTTTGAGTATATTTGTAGTGCTGATATTGAAAGGTACGCATTCATCATGTGGATTATTACCGTTTAAGTAATTTTCTATAAGTAATTTGAATTGATCATAGTTAATAAGTATCTCCCTTGTTTCAATGAATATACTTTTGCATGGATGGAGATGTTCATCTATCGTATATGTGAACTGCTCGGTAGACGATTTAAGTTTTTTTTTAGAATTGACAATATAATATTTTCTTCTGTTTTTTATTGTTTATCTAGTTTTTTTTTTTTGTGTTTTTGGTGAGTATTATAGAAGATAACGTATGTAGAATATAATATATTGTGGAAGATTGTGGCAGTGATGAGGTTGATGAATACGTCGGCGAAGCTGGTCTTTTGATACCCCATGTCTGAGAGATTTTTGCCGAGACAGGTTATGGGATGGATATATTAAGCGTGGTTTAATTGTCCTTTTCGAGTGAATTATCGACATAATTGTCAAATACCATGATATCTTCAATCGGGACTGTTGTAGAACGTAATCGGATGGTGATAGGACTTAGTGTATATTTATTGATTTTAATATCGAGGTCCATAGGGAAGGGGTTATGAAATTTATATCAAGTGTGACTAATTTATTAGCATTAATTGGACATGCAGGAGAAGTGTGACCTTTCTCATTGCAAAGAAAACATGGAACAGTGTCATCTGACAGAAAGATTCTATAATTGGCAGAATCGTAGTTTATTAGCATTGAAATAGGTTATTTTCCGATGTTATCATGTGATACAAACAATTGTCTACGTGATTGAGATCGTTGGCAATTGACCCGGTTTGGAGAAACGTAATGGGACTTCTAGTTACAGTGGACTTTCGATAATTCGAAATTGACGGGACTGTTGAAAAACTTCGAATTACCGAGAGTTCGAATTGTTGAGTAGTTCGAAATAACGAGAGGGCAAAAAAAAATTCGAATTATAAAGAGTTAAGAAAAAATTTTGTTTTTTATTATTGTACATTCATACATACATATTAATTATTTCAGTAAATTAAGTGATACATACATATTAGAGTTATTTATTATTAATTTTATTATTATTATAAAAGATTATTATTTTTTGAAGAAATCTGTAATGGTTTTCTGCTTCATTGAATTTAGTTTCATTTTTTCAATATTATTTTCTATAGTATCCTTGGTCGAGTGGTTGCAACTTCGATATGGTGTTAAGAAGAAAAAATTGAAGTTCTATATTAGTTAGACGGGGGGGGGGGTTATTATGAACTGCACAGTTGTCTAAAAACAGTAGAATTTTGCATTCCTGTTTTTTCATGTCTTCATTGAGTGAAACCAACCATTCATTAAATAATTCTGTCGTCATCCATGCCTTTTTATTTGAACGATAAGTTGTAGGAAATGAATGTATGCCTTTAAAATACCTAGGTTTGGCAGCATTTCCTATGAGGAGTGGAGTTAACTTTTCGGAGTCGTTCATGTTTACTGCTAGTAAAATCGTTAACCTGTCTTTACTATGTTTCCCGCCGTGACATTTTTCTTCTTTAAAAAGTTTTATCTGGTAAACATTTAAAAAATAGAGCGGTTTCATCTGTATTGAACACGTTTCATGGCTCGTAATTTTTTAACAAAGTTGAAAGTTTCCGATGCCACTCTGAACACACGTTATCGTCAACACTAGAACTTTCTCCACAAATTTTTTTGAAAACAATACCGTTTCTTTTCTTAAAATTCGTTAACCTTCCATCACTAGCTGAGAAAAACGGGATGCCCAACTCTTTTTCTTTAAGTAAGAGGCCACTTACAGGCACATTTTGCCCTCTGCATTGCCTAACCCATTGTACTAAACACTCTTCTAGTATTGGATGCTCACCTTTACTGTTTCGTTTCCAACCACCGCTTGATGACGCAGCGATTTTATTTTTGTCCTTCAAAATCGTAAACAATGTACTTAAAGGAATGTCAAATGTCTTAGCCACTTCGGTTTTTTTGTCACCTATTTCATACAATTGGTGAATATATGTATTTCGAATTTCCGAGCATTGAACAAATGATACTTCGAATTGTCAAGTGTTAGTGGCCAGTTTTCCCAAAATTTAATTTCGAATTACCGAGTGTACTTAATTGCATTGTTTTTATTCGAATTACCACTTGATTTTCAAGGGACCGAGCATTTACTTCGAATTACCGAAGGTTTCGAATTATCGAATGTTTGAATTATCGAGAGTCAACTGTATTATATTGTATTTTCACAGTTAGTCTAAAATCGGACCATTTAAATATTGGGAAATACGTTTGATAGTATGATACATTTGTTGGGATTATATAATCGTCTTAATTGTATTGTCTGGTTATCGATGGTGATGTGTTGGCTATTATGTATGAGTTAATCTACTAATTCTTTTTTTAAAAGAAAAATGTAATAACGGCTTTTGAGTCGTGGATGCGAATATGATATTTGTAGATAGGGTTATTTTGCTTAATTTGATTAAATAAGTTTTTTGCAGAACATCGTCGATTGTATCGAAAATTATAGCTTGATCTTTTCTTAGGAAAGCGTTTTGGGATGTCATTGATGCAAAAGTTTGTTTTTGTGAAGAAGGTTCTGTATTGGAGGAAAGATTTGCACGTTCCAATACGTTATCGCCAATTTAACTAGTTGAGGCTTTAATCTTAGTGATCAAATGTTCTCAGTGTGTTTATTTTCGTTCACTATTGCAGGAATTGTCTCAAAAGTCTAGAGTTTCGTGTAAACAGTTGTCACGGCCATCACCGTATCTGGACTCTAATGGTATAATTGGAGTACGAAGTCATTTAGGTAACTCCCAAATGCCAGATCGTCAGAAGCATATAGTTTTATTAGCTAAATTATCACATTTGTCAAAATTGATCGTTCACCATTAGCATATTTTCTCGTGTCATTCTTGTATGCGATTGATGATTTCTCACATCTCGAATCAGTTCTAAATTCTAGTGATTGAAATCGAAATCAAAAGCTGTGTGACTTGTGTTCGGCTATCAGTGGTGAACCCACAAACATTTAGACTTATCACCATCTCGTTTCGTGCAGTGTCGTCCTTTCTCAAAGATTGGCATTGACTTTGCTATTTCTCTTCACATGAAAGATTTCAAACTTCGAAAGACTAGTGAGTATAAAGTTTATATATCCGTGTTCGTTTGCATGACGGTGTAATGATATGCTCATAAATCATTATAATAAATTAATAAATTATATTAGATAAATAAATAACGGCCAGACTGTTGCGCGTAGAAATCGGACACCCCCAATAAAATTTTCATCACGGATAATAGAGACAATCCGTATTATTCGATCACGGATTAAGAAATAAGCACGTATTTGCAATGAAAAAATGTTGCACGTGTGGCTTTCTTATAGGCCGCCAGAGAAAAGAAATGGTCATAAAAAGTCTGTGCCGCCGAAGAGAAATCTATCTCTTTGAGGCACGAGAGCCTTTGATAAAGCCGCCTGACTCTCTCTGGGCAGCTCATCCGTACGACCCCTACGTCAGTGCATGAGCACTGACCAACCGAGCAACAACCTCTCAATACTGAATCCACGAGCGACAACTAGACCACTTTTTTTATCAACAATAATCAGTGTATTTCTTTTTCTTTACTTCGATTCAAGTATTTTGATTAATTAATTCGTGTTACCTTATCTTGCTAAAGTATAGTCCATAGACAACTGCGGACCCGGTAAGAGTGTAAGACACATTAAAATATTCTAGTGTACTACGTGTATCAGATTTACATGTTCGTCACTTGAAATTATGTTGTACGGTGTATTTGATTGAATTCTCGAACATACAATCTCGAGAGCCCTCCAAACATCTGGGGGAAGGTAATAGCATAATTTTATTATTTTACTGATATCGTTCTCCAGCACTTATAAGTGTAGAAAATAATATCTAACGTCCATCTTAGGTTAGACTATCCTACCTATTAAATTTACGTTATTACAACGGTGAAGGCTGTTCACCTTGAAATAGTACCTGACCTCTCTAATTCCGCCTTTTTGGCTGCGCTGGAAAGATTCGTTGCTAGACGCAGTTTACCTTTAGATATTTATTCAGATTGCGGTATTAATTTTATAGGTGCATCAAGGCAGCTCCGCCAATTCTTTTTAGATTCAACAGTTCAGGCCCATATATGTTTACACCTTCCATGCAGCTGGCATTTCAACCCTCCTAATGCTCTGCACATTGGAGACTTTTGGAAGCAGCGGTGAAATCTATGAAAAAATTGTTGGTTTGAACAGTAGGAATCTATACTTTAACTTTTGAGGAACTTGAGACCATTGTCTGTCGTATTGAATCTATTCTAAACTCCAGGCCATTGACTACGATGATCTCTGAACACGGAGATTTAGAAAATCTAACCTCTGGCCATTTTCTAACAGGTCAGTCACTCTTGTATGTTCTAAATCCGGATGTTTTAAATGCTCTCAGTCATTTGGTTTCAAGGTGGAAGCTCCTTCATCAGTGTCACTAAGCGTTCTGAAAACAGTGGTCTTCCGAGTATCTAAATAATTTGCAAATATGTTCAAAATGGACATTCGTTGATGCCCAGCTTAGAGTAGGTGATTTAGTATGTATCAAAGACAATCTATCTACGCCGTTATGTTGACAATTAGGTAGAGTAATCGAATTGTTACCTGATCAAAACAAGGTTGTTCGCGTGGTCAAGATCTTGACAGGACAAGGTACACTAGTTAAACCTATGGCTAAGCTAGTTCTTTAATAATAGAACGCTAATAGTGACAAATGGTCTATCCATTTCTTTATTATCCATGATAAATACCACGATCACTGTTTCGTGTGTAACCAACTTGGTAATTTTAGTAAACTGTTCAACCGTGGTTTATTTACCATTTATGTTAGGGTATTACTGTATTATAGGGTGACTATACGTCCTGTTTTTTATAGGTTTGTCCTTTATTTCAGCTCTGTGTCCTGTTGTCCTGACAAACTTCTTTCAGGACGCTTTTTATCCTGTTTTTTTGATCAAAATTTTCCTTATTATTATTTCCTATTATATTATGTACATTTTAAATATACTGTACAGTGTACATAATACGAAAATAACAATATGTTTTGTTTTTATGTGTTAAACCATGAAAATCTATTTATATCACTGAAAATACGCTTTGTGAATATGATTATACAATATAGCGGATGGCTGGAAATCCCTAATAATAGATCAATGCCTAGTACGGGCGTTATATTATTGGCGATTACAAATATTTTGGAATGTTTTTATGACATAAGTTATTTATTAATTATTAGTATGGTTCCAACAATCGTTGAGTGTTGTCGACTTGTTGTTAATCGTAAATATAATATAAAATATTGTACAGTTTTAGGAAAGTAATCTATTAAAATGCCTAAGCGAAGGTGCGTATTTACTCCTAACTTGAAAGTTGAATTTCCGTTTTTAAGAGATAGTGAAGAAATGGGAAAAGTGTTATGTATTGTATGTAAATCAGTTTTTTCAATAGAAAATGGTGGTCGTTCAGATATTAAACAACATATTAAACAAAAGAAACATTTATTGGCGGTATCAAGCAGTTCTTCAAAAAAGGTAACGAATTTTTTCACTTATAATCAGTCAACAAATGAAAGCCATCGTATTGCGGCGGAAGAGGGTCTTTTTGCATATCATACCATCATTCACAATAATTCATTCAGGTATATGGATTGTACAACATCAATTATAAAAAAAAATTTACGAAAAAAAATTTGCTTGTGCTCGTACTAAATGTGAATCTATAATTGTGAATGTAATAGCTCCTTTTGCCATTCAACAGATGTTAGATTAACTAAAATCTATTAAATTTTTAACAATCATGGTGGACACATTAAACCATAAAAATTTAAAACTGGTTCCAATTCTAATTCAGTATTTTAACCCCCTAGAAGGTGTCAAAATAAAATGTTAGAATTTATGAATTTAAAAGGAGAAACATCAAATATTTTATCAGACTACATAATAAATGTTTTAAAAAAATATAATTTATTAAATAATGTCGTAGCATTTTCGGGTGACAACTGCAATATAAATTTTGGTGGCATTTC
>JACXSJ010001157.1:88172-113688 GCA_014851325.1 Pentalonia nigronervosa
ACAATAAAGAAGATTGAAGGTGATCATATATCGGCATGCGAGGTGTATGAAGAAATAGAAGTGTTATGTGGTAAAATAAAAAATCGGAAAAGTCAACGTTTTTTTACATCAGAACTAGCTCAACTTATTTCAGATCTTGATAAGAATAAACTGTACAGTGAAAAAAAATTTATTGAGATAACTGATGAGTTTTATGACATGTTTTTATCATACGTGGAAAAATGGGGATATCACTTTGAACCACTAAAAGTTTTTCGTTAGATTCAATTACTAGATCTTCCAATTTGGAGTGACATTCAAGAAAGTTTTAAATATATTATTAAGAATAATCCAACATTGAAATTCGATAAAGATGAAATTTTTGATGAATTTAACCATGTGATAAATGTAGTGAAGGTTAAAATGCCAAACTGGAAAAATGGTTCAAAAGCTGAAGATAGGTGGTGTGAAATATTTGAAACTCTAGAAAAAAATAACATTTCAATTAAATATTTTACGATTATTTTAGAATATTCAATGGCTATTCCCGGAACTAACGCGTCGGTAGAAAGAGTATTTTCAATTACAAATGTTTTATGGACAGATGGAAAAAATCGTTTTATTGTGGACACAATAAGATCGATAATAATCGTAAAACAACATTTTAAAAATGTTTCATGTACCGAATTTTATACTTTTCTTTTAGAACACCCACAATTATTAAAACTAATTAGTTCTTCGGGAAAATATGAAAAATCCAATAGTGAAGACACATCAGAACAATTGTCATCAAAATGAATCAACAAGTTTTTTTAAAAAAGTAAAGTTCATGAATTTAATCTTATACAGTGTTATCAAAAATTATGTTTTTTCACAATTATATATATTAAGGCATTAAGTATTAATTAAAAAAAAATTATTATTATTATTATTATTAATTTTGTCCTGTATTATTTTTTTTTTAATATGGTCACCCTACTGTATTAGGATGTCCTTTGTGTATTATATAAAGGATAAAAAAAAATCTTGAGTTTTTTTACTTAAGTGAACGTTGAAATCGTAGAGTTATAATAGTTAATAAAAATATATTCAACTCAAAAAGTTTAATTAATAGCGAGAAAAAAACTAAAATAACTTAGTTAAAAGGATTTAATTAATCTTTTTTTTTTTTTAGATAAACGCGTACTGTAGTTGAAATGCAACTTTTGATTTTTTTAATATAAAAACTAAATTTTTATTCTACTAACCTTCTTCAGTATGCTTAACTATTGTATGGAGATCGATAAGCCTGCAACAATTTAATTACTCTTTTACAGTCTCACCACTTTAAATAAAAAAAGTGATTCCTAAACAGCCTAATCTAGAAAGATATGAATCCAACCATTTCTTAAAAATTACAATTGAACTTCATGAAGTATGTTTTATTTACTACCGCTTTTAGTAGTTTTAATGTAATGTAAACAAAAATATATTTCATTTTCGCTACGCGTTAACATGTGTGAGAGTTAAAAGCGATAATGAATTACACATACTAATGCTAATTTATTACTCACACATTGACACAGATCAAATGTACATGTCATATAAATTGCCTAAATATTACTACTTGAAACGCCCCAGTCCCCTTCAGATTTTATTTTAATAAAAATTATAACGATGTTAACATATTATATACCAACAAACGTGAATTGAGATTCATAATAATGATAAATTATATTTTTGATAGAAATACGTGTTGTTGTGTGTCGATTAAGCATTTTCACTAGACAATGGATATTTTTAGTCACAATTCTAAAAATAGATACTCCCAAAGGTCAAAGCCACAATTGATACAATCGTGTTCATCGAAACTGATAACACAAACATAATATATTTGATTTTCTAGTTGATTCTCACATTTGGATAGGTAAGGTATATCCTATTCATGAATGTATTAACGACTTAAGGTATGCTTTTTGACATTATATAAATATTACAAGTTTTTCATGAAATTAGTATGCATTTATAAGCGACTATTATCGTGATTTGAAAGCTTCTAAATTATGCGTAAAACCAAAAAATTTTTCTGTGTATGACGGGAAAAATGTTTCTTTATCACCTAAACATAATTATATTTGTATTGCACGTAATTAACATCAATTTGCGCGGAATCCCAAAAATTGCACGTCATTTCCCCGCCCTTTTAATCCGTTTTTCAATGAATACCGCATTTCTCATAAAATAATAAGATTTACAAGCTTTTTTTCCAGCTACTCGCGGGAATTTTTTTGTTATAACCCAAGACCACGCAATTGACGATAATAGTATACAAATAAGCATAAAAAAAAATTATAATTTTGCAAATGAGGGTGTGGGGAGGGGGTCAAAAATACGTGCGCTGTATACTATAATATTATACACCGGTACCTATACGTATGTATGCTCTGTTCAGCGAGAGAACACGCCGATTCTACGCACCCCCCAGCGTCATCCCGCCATCGAAACCGGTTACTCTACGGCAGCGTGTCGCTTGGGGATGCGCAGAAAAACTGATTTCCATCATCGGTCCCGCGGCGTGTTCTCTCGATGAACAAAGTACAATGCGAGTGTCGCGGGCCGTACCGTCACCATAATGCTCACTCGTCGCCGTCCCCTCGCCACGCCACGGAGACCGACCGATCGTGAGAGCCGTTCAATCACCAGCGCATTTCACGTTCAATTAAGTCGCCGCTGCGGCGGTTTAACAGACTCGACGGCGGCCGCCCGCCCGGTCACCCTTACCCCACCGGCCGTTCGGTTCAACGGCGGCGGACCCGACGACTACTCGCCGCGGGCGTACCGCCGACGCCGCCCGCGCGTGATAATTTTCCGCCACTTTGCGCTAATCGCCCCGCCGCCCAACCACCCACCGGCACCCGACCCGAGTGTACGTGCGCACAAGACGCATACACCGCACGTAATATCGTATCATAATGCCTACGCGGCCGGAACACAAAACACCGCCCGCGATATTCTATTTTGCCGTTTTTAAATTGCTATATATCATTATTATTTTTATTATTACTATATATAACTCACCCTCGCCGTTTTCACCGCCGCCGTCTTTAACGCGATTTCATTTATTTATTTATTATTATTATTTTTTTTTTTTTTTTATTTATTTTTCATCCACGCTAAGCGACCTCGCCGACCGCCTCCCGCCTATTAATTATTGCGAAAATATAGGATTTTGTCGCCGCCGCCTCCGATCATGGTCCGACGCGCGCCGTGAAATTCGTTTCACACACAGTACCCGCGGCGTCGCACCCGTAATAACGTTTCACACGTCGTCCCGGCATAACAACGTTTAGCCGCCCGTCGTCGTTTCCGCAATGATAATAATAATAATAATAATAAATAATATTATACATATAGCGAGTGAGTGTGTGTATGTGTGCGTGTGCTTGTACACTGTTTTCGCCTGTTACTCAAAACGACAATCACCGAGCGTTTGGCGCATCATCAATCGCGATCTAGTGTCCCGTGAAAAGTATATACTATATATACTATTAAAAAGTATTTAAGCACACAGCGCGAACGCCAAACTAGATTAGCGCCCCCCCCCCCCCCCCCCCACACATACACACACCCTCACCAACACACTGCCACGACGATAAGTTAAATATTATTATGCCCGCAAATATTGCTATTTGGTGCGGGCGGAATACTGAGGACGGCAGAACGGCGTAAATCCTTTTTCAACTTATTTTTCTGTCGGTAAAACGTGCGGGACGCCATCCCTCTACGGTGCCTATGGTGTGATGAGAAGGTCGAAGCTCCCCCTACCGCTATCGAACAATTGGCTGCACATTCTTGACTAAATTACTTGTATTTATTTATTAAATAAGAATTTTTTATCAATTTTATCAAGGGACAAGGGCCCATGACTATATATATTGTAGGTACCTATTACTAAGAAACATTCTCAGTACTAAACAAGAATTGGAAAAACAATCCAGTTCTTTACTTTTAGTACCTATTGTTGACATTCTGAGAACTGCTGAATTTTCAAACGATGCAAACATGTTGCCTTCTATTTTCATCAACTCTTTGAAATGAATACATTTATCAGTTGGATGTCAATTAATATACTCATTTTACAAAAGATAATGTACAATTGTTTTTTTTTTTTTATAATTTGTCCTGAAATTGTCAAGTTGGGTAAATCAATGTATTAAACCTGCACATTTTAAACGTTTTTAAATTAAAATATAACATTATTATTTAAAAGAATATAATTTATTAGTATTATATACTAAAAATTTTTTAAAAAATTCGTTTTTTATTATCATTAGAAAACATAGTTTCAAAAATCCAAACATTGTGCGTTTCTGCTTAATACGACACAAGCGATTATTATAGGTAATGTGGTAATACAAATTTAATTTTGGTTTACTAATCAATAAAAATGGAATAAAATTTCATAACGTTTACATATTTTCGAAAGCATTAGATCAATCGAAATATAGTATGTTGTGTGATATTTTATTAGACATCGATAGAGTGCAATATTAATTACTTTCTACAAAAATGATGAAGTTGTCGAGTCTGAAATAGCTTTAACAAATTTGGTATTCATTTTAGATGATATTATTACTGAAAATCAGAGGATAGCTAGATCTAACTTCTCCAAAGCTATAAACATAATTCAAAAGATGTTTGCTACCTAGCTCAAAGTTATACAAAACTGCCTAAACGACAACATCAGGGCTTTTGAATTGAAAACTTCGAAAAATTACACCTAAAATGATTAATAAAATACATAAATCTGTATTAATTCAAACATTAGCTCATTTAACTGCAGACGAAGCAAAAATTTAAAAAAGCGGAAATAAACACACCGATATAATCGAAAAATTGTTTCCATCTGGCAGTGGGGTATCTATGAAATTACATGATCCTAATGAGTTATTTTGTCAATTACGATTATTACGATTCAGGCTGTTGGTAATACTAGTGTTAGCACAAGAATATTTCCATCGATTTTCTAAGAATTGCGTGAAACGGAGGTAATATAATATATTCCAAATGTCTAAGTGCCATAGAGCAATCAAACTACACAAACCTACTAGAAAAAAATTATACAAGGTATAGAGTTGTTAATGTGTATGGCAAAAATTACCTCTGGCAGACAGACTTGATCGAAATGATATCATGTTCGAAAAAAATAAGGGATACGAGTATATTCTATGCATCATAAAAAATGCTCTAAAAATAACGAAAAATACACTTTCAAAAAATTAATTTATCACTTAAAAACTAAAAATTCCCAAATATATCATAAAAATATAAACAAATAGTAAGCAGACAGACCAGAATAGTTTTCGCTCAGAATCGCTTTTCGTATACAATTATTTGTTATCATTAATTTCGAATTGTAACACATCTATTACAGTAACCCACTACATACTTACTGTAAAACAAAGCGGTACCCACTTGTCCACATTTTTTTTTTAATTTAAACTCTGGTTACAATATAAACAGTTATCGAACACCGTGCATTTCACTTATAATCAGATACAATAAATTACCTAGGTTATGGTTTCAACTGTTTTAAAAAAAAAAAGCTTTTAATATTAATAATATTTTTTTTTTAAACAATAATTGTGGAAAATGTTTGTTAAAGACACCATGCAAACAATTTTTACTTTATTCCAATTAATTATCTATATGGCGTTGGTGACAGCTATCACAAATGATAATGTGGATGATAACGATGAAAATACACCTATAATACCTTCAGATATCCTACCCGGATATCAGTTTTTCAAAGCCCACAAATATTCATTCTTGGTGTTTGTTTCTACGAAACTTCCCCATGATTTAAATGGTAAATGCTTAGGCACGTTGATAAAACCACGTTTAGTGTTGACCACTGCACATTGCACAAACAAGGTTCAACCAAAAGATATAAAGGTAACCAACATATTTTTATGTAGATACGATAAATTAAATCTATATTTATCATACCTAATATTAAAGTAGTATAGTTTAGTTGTTCTGTATTGATTGTTTTAGGTTTACAATAATTATCTTAGTGACGAGTACATGGTACATGTCGACCGCATTTATAAACACGATTCACATGATGATCTTAAAGTAGAACATGATATTAGCATATTGAGGGTAAGTACTTCGTGTAACAGTTTTAATATTAAACATCACCTATATTTTGTCAAACTATAAAATGTATTGTCTTATACATTTTACAGGTAACAATAAATTATCTCAATTTTTTTTTTAATTTATTTTTACTGGTTAAACTGTTTTAACTGTTGTAAAAATCGAATAACCTGTTGTTTTAAATGTTTTTACAAACGTAATAAATATTGTCATTACTTATTAATTATTTCCATGGTTTATATTTTAAAATATACCTTTTTTTATACTTAATTTAATTATATGTATTATATATTTAAATATTTTTTTATTACAAATTTCCTTATTTAAAACCATCCTTATTTTAAGTTATTAGTGTTATCAATAATGATGTAAATTATAACTATACATTAAATTTATAACAAAATATGCACTCGTCGATTTATGTATGTATATACTTATCTTACATTTATTTAGGTTGATTATGTATAGTTAAATTGTAAAAACAATTAAACCAAAAAAAAAACCAATTGTTGTATAAAACACGCTGATAAATATTTAAATAAGTACCTACTAACCTAACTTAACATATACCTAGAAAAAACGAAAAAATTCCATAATATTTACGCATTTAATAAAATTTTTGAGAAGGTAAGAAATTGAGCACTACTTCATTTAAAAATTGAAAAAAATTAAATCCAAAAAATGTTACCGATTTACCGCAATTTACCGGTAAATTTCACATCTCTACAGTTTCGAGGCGATAAATTATTTTTTAGTTTGTATTCTCGTGTGTTTCTGTAATAATTTATTTTTATTTTATTTTGCACATTAAGTATGAGTACAGTAACATTATTTGCATATTATATTTGATCTGTTGGATACCTCACGTTTTCTCGGCAGTGTGTCGATGCAGTTATAAATTTACAGTCTACTGCCTGACTACTAGCAATAGAAGATCTTAATGGGAATGAAGAATATTATTTACATATTGCATTTACATGTATCCTTAAAATATATTCTTTTTTGAGTTTCTATTTTTGTTTAACCATAAGGAATACAGTACATTTGTTAAAGTGTGAATCAAATAGTTATTTTGTTCTTAATTATTATTATCTTATGTGTTTCCATAATAGTTAATCTTTTATATTATTCTCCAAATTGAGTATGATCATGCTCATGTTTGTATACTATTTAATCTGTTTTATTTAACTGTTATAATCGCCGGTTCATGGTTATTATTTTGAAAGTTCCCAGATTACACCGAATATGCACTGTCTACCATTTATGGCTTATGGTTTTTTTCTTTACATCTATTATCTGTTTATCAATCCATCACACTATTTGGGTTGCTGCAGGTGACATATGATTAAGCCCAGTTCATTCTCATGAGTCACTTAAGTATTAAGTTCACAGTCTATTCCAATAGTTCAATATATTCTATCGTTTTTAATTTTTATATTCATATAGCGTGTAAATCAAAACTCAGAAATAATATCATTATTGAAAGAAGAAAAATCAAAATGTTTCTACCACATTAATACTATTTTACCCTTTAGGTAAATTTTATATCTCGATCTATCCTACAAATATATTAGTGTAATTTGTATAATTTTGATTTATATAATTATTATGAATAATATTAATATAAGTTATAAAAAATCATTATAAATAAGACTAAATACTATTAAATATACCAAACATTTTTTTTTTTTGGTGGGGGAAGGGGGAAAAATATAAAAAAAGGTGTTAAACTATATGTTTTGATTAAAATATTTTACAACTACATACTTAATTTATACTAATATTATATTTGACATTTAGTTGAAGAAACCATTCAATCATATCCACCAATTCATAAAGATATCTGGTGATCCCAAGGAATTTCCTTATAGTAATTCAACCATATTGTGCATAGGCCTTGGACTTATTTTAGGGACATCCATTATACCACAAGCAAATAGAGAACAGTCAGATAATTTGGGATATGAAACTGCTGTAACCGCAATGCACGGTCCTTTCTTGTGTCCGACTAGAGGAATAGAGTATTGGAAAAACTGGTTGTGTTCAGATGCAGATAAGTATATTGCATTTTTACAAAACCGTGGAAGTCCATTAATATGTGGCGGATTTCAATATGGAGTATTTAGTCACACATTTCACGGTCCAGAAATTATACAAATTGATTTGAGACCTACTCAATTTTTAAATTATTATGTATTCATCCACTATTATAAAGATTGGATAGACGAAATTATTCAGAATACGGGACACTTGACAAGACCATATGGTAAATTATTCAATATTTCAATAATGTTGTTGGTGTACAATTTATCACAAAAAAATTAAATATTGTGTTAAATATCAGTAGTGTTGAGACTTATCTAGATAAATCTATAATTATCTATTATCTTATTTAGATATAAATCTAAATATCATATATTTATAATTTCTCAAAAGTATCAAAAGTATATACAATATGCACCTACAATTTTTTTTATAGAAATTTGAAGTTCAAATTTTTATAAAATTAGATATTTATCAGAAAAATAACAATATTAGTTATTTTGTTGTAATAAAATATTATTATTCTAAGAAACTTGAATTTTTTCCCCACAACATAATATTGTTGATCACTATGTGTCTATATACAATTAAATTTTCAAAATATTTAGATTAATTTTAAGATATTTATACCATGAACATTTTTATACTGTTTTACAGCATGTCGATACTTTGTATTGACTTAGAAGTTTATATCAGTTGGTAGGTATTATTTTACGAAAAACACGATATCTCAAATATAGTTTGTTTTTGTATTTTATTAAATATAATGATATTCTCTTCAAAACAGGAAATGCATCAGAAAACCAAAGATTTTATATATTTTGAAATAATAAATTTACGATAACATCAAAACAGACCTTCAGTTATAAAAAATTAAACTATAATTCCTAGCCAGAATATTAATTACGATAATTCCAACAATTTAGTATGGAGTTAACGTAATTTTATTTATGAGTCCTATAGTATTATGATATCGATATGGTAACTAAACATTTTTTAATTAAAATTTAAGATATATTGAACCAAATTATTATTATTGATTAATAAAAGATAGTAGACAATGTTTCCAAACTGATAATAATGTACCCATATTATAAAACACTTTTTTTGACTTTCAATTATCGTCAAATGTCTATATAGCAATTACAAGAACAAAAAACATTGCAATTACAAGAAAAGTTTTCAAAATATTTCGACACTTTTGAAGCTAGTTATAGATATGATAATTTTTCATTTTTTTTTTTCAATTATTATCGATTAAAACATATTTCATCAGTCAAAAATCTTGAAAATTAAATGCTGGATTCCTCATAACTTTTTACTGTAAAATTTTATATTTTTGTCAAAATCGCGATATTAAAATTGCTTAGTAAAATGAGTTAAGATTAGTAAAATTTTATTTTTTTTTTAATAACTGTTTATAAATAATTGAAAAATAAGACTTTAAAAAAAGTGTTTATATTAAGTTGGAAATTTTTATTTAAAAACTCATCAAAATTATACTATAAGTAGGCCAACTTTGATAAGCCTATTAGGATTATATATACTAATATGGGCATAAAAGTATCAATGTTTTCTCATATCCAAATCCATCAACAAGTTTTAGTTTTAGTTAAAGATCCAAATGTTTCTTTAGATGAAAAAGTTACTTTATGGGCTACTACAAATGTTATTTAAACAAAAAAATATTTTGAAATGAGATTGATTTAAAATTATTTTATGAATTCATTTCCTAATTAATAAATATAAATCTAAATGATTATCAAGTTTAAAATATTAAAACATCTTTTAATAAAAAAAAAAAAAAAAATAGTCATCGAGTGAATATACCGCTCTGCTGTACAGTAGGTGCCTAGTGGGATCACTATAATGGATTTGTAAAATTGAAATTGAAAACATAAAATCATTGTATACAAAAAACGCTTTTGAGCTAAGATTGCCTAATATCCTACATTACTAAGTATATTTTATTAAAGTAATTCATTTTACTATTAATAAAAAAGTAGGTTGGATTAATTTTTGACAAAAACATTGCATTTTAAAATTTCATTGAGTGTAAAAAATATAATAATATACTTTAAAAGTTTCAAGCGCCCACGAAAAATATTTTTAAAGTACAAAAAAATAACAAATATTGTTATTTTAAATTTAAATATCTAATTTTATCCAAATTTAAAATGTTTGTAGAAATCAACTATCTAAATAGATATTTTAAAACTTTTAATTACAACATAAATTACTTACGAAAAATCTTGCTTTAAATTTTCAATCCTTAGCTATAAAAACTGAATATTTTATACATTTTTAACTACAAAACAATTTGCAAATGCTTGATATTTTAATACATTTTTGGTCAAATATTAAACTTTTAATGCTTAAAAAAATGTCTGCATATGTATATTTAATATTTTCAATTACTATTGTAAATAGTTATAAGAAACCTTGAACTAAATTTCAAGCTTTTTAGACTAACGAAAATTTTTTGATCAATATAAAAAAATTTAAAATTTCTTATCCTTATTCTTCTCTTTTTATCTACAGTTAGCACAAAAAGAGTCAAAATATTTTAAAATTGTACGATGTATAGAAAATTACAATTTTAACTTTTGGTGAAAATTTCAAATGTTTATGGTTATTTGGTTTTGAATTACAATAAAATAAGAAAATCGTTCTCTAAGAAATCTGTAGTTTACGGTTGATGCCTAATTTCAAACGTTGATAAAAATTAGTTTTGACTATCCAATATACTTTTTTTTTTGTGAAAGGTAAAAAAACTTATGAAAATTTTTATGTAGAATTTTAAAATTTTACATTTAAACAGAACAATTATTAATTTCTAATTAAAAAAAAAACAACAAATTTTAGTGATTTTTATGTATTTTGTTGACATTTTAACTATGAACGCTTATAAAAACTATTATAGACTTAAGCTAATTTTTTTTTTAATTTTCAATTACATCAAGTTATGAAGATCCTTGTAATAAATTTCAAGTTTTTTGACCGATTGAAAATTGTTTTATAGACAAGAAAATCAGAACACTGATACTGCCCTAAATCGTGATAAAAGACACGAAATATTAAAAAATTAAAAATAAAACTCATTATTGTAAAATCAATACATTCCTCGCTCTACTCAGAATCTAAAATTATTAAAATTAGATAATGATATATTTTTTATAATAACATAAATCGCTAATACCGTCGATAATAAATACTAGTATTAACAATCAATGCTTAGATTAAATAGTCTATAGACAGTGTAATGCATGTAATAAATATCTCTAGTAGGTATCTCCTATATTAAAAATCAATAATGAATCTCATATTATAACATTTTATTCAAAATAAGCTAAAATACAACAGTAAAAAATAAAATCATGAAGACTCTTAGCCTTTATGTATACTTATTATAGACCTATAAATATAATCATTAAATTTCAGTTGAAGAGAAAATTATAAATTTGCGTTGGAGAAGTGTCGTCCTAATCACCCTAATTAAAAGTTTTTAATACCTAAAACTGTAGATATACTTACGCGTATATATGTGCTAGCACTGTGAGCTTTTATTTCCATGACTGCATCGCAACGTAGAAGTACACAACGGAAAACTACTTACCTATATTACTATCGCGATTGAAATACTTGGGTGTTTTATTAACTAAATACCGTTATAACTATTAACCACCTCAGTGGCTCGATCATTATAATATTAATTGGTTTGTGGTTTATAATTTCCCGTTTGTAATCCGTACATCGACGTTAATAGTCTTAACTGATAACTTTGCGCCACTATCTGGGATTTTTAATTTCCTTCATCTACTCCCAATATATAGCATCGACAGCCTATTTATTTAATATGTTATTAAGTTCATTATTTACAAAAATATATTATGTTTTTTTTAACATAGCTTATATAAGAGAACATCACACATGGATATATTGTCTTGGTCTTACAAACATTCGTTCAGCAAAACCTATTTTATGTTGTTAGGTTTAGTATTAGAGCAAATTAATTTTAAAGGTATGATAGTAAAAACATTACTTACCTGAATTTTTTACGATATTAAAATGTTTAAACGTGTTATAAATATGTAAAATATTAAAATTTAAAAATGCTTATGACTCACTTAAAAGGTAATATTGAAGTTAACGTAGACATTCAAAAAAAATTCTTTTGCTTTTAAGGTTTATAAATTATAATTTTTGAATTTTCAGAGACTTCAATAGAAAAATATATGTTTAGTGCAATTATTTATTCTTTAGAGCGTGGATCAATTCAAACAAGACTTCATAAACAATTCTAATCCGTTTTCAATATTATCAATTTGATTATTTTTATTGTTAAATATACGTCTATATTATTTTAAAAACCAACCACGTGATAAAAAATTCTCTAACAAAAGAATTTTCTGCAACGTGTCTGCATATAAAATGTCGCGTTTAAACTGCATACGTATATAAATTACAAAAATATGTAGATTTAGTGCATAGAGAATCCTTAAAAATGTAGTTATGTATTGTACGAAATATTCAAGTAAGTATATTTTAAAAAGTTCTGTGTATAGGTTTATTTATTTTATTATTTAACTTTATTACCTATGTCCCTGTCATTAACGAGTGATAAAAAAACTTATACTTACATTTCGTTATCAGTCATCAGTAAGTATAACGTAGATGCAATATTCGTGTAACTGTAACAGATATATTTAAATTACAGCAACAGAATATAATAAGAAAAATAGCATTTTAGTTTTAAAAAAATATTGTGTACGGTTTTTATGACAAATATCAAAACTCATCATTAATTTTTGATTAAAATTCAATGAGAAAACTTAACAAAATATTTTACGTACCTAGTAGGTAATTAATTAACAATAATAAAAGATTAATTAAATATTTTGAATTAAATTTTAATTTGATTCAATCTATTAAATATATTAAAATTGTGTGCTACAGTGAATACAAGTATTCACTTCATGTTTCTATCATTATTTATTTAAACGAGTAAGTATCTTTTCAATTATTAATTTTTTTAGTTTAAATAATTGTACCTATATAATATTTTTATACATTATTGAATAATTACTATGATTTCCTATTTGTATTACGTATAGATATTATTGAAAAATTCAACAGTTTTGTGTAGATTGTAGTGAGCCACGAGTCATGAGATCATTCTTTCAGTCGCAGTTGAAAGGTAAATTTTATTCTAATTGTAAGTATTATTATAGTATATAATATTAAATATAACACAATTAGAATTACAAACATTTCAATAGTATATGTGATTTTTTTACTTCAATGGGTACTTTATACTATAGATACCAACTATAAGTTTTAAATGGTTTTAAGTTTTTTAAATTAAATTTTTTTTTCTAAACATTTTTAAAAGTTATTGTTCATAGAAATTTTACGAATTAATTCAAAAAAAGTTCATTTTATTTTCCATATGACTCTTTTTAACAAATTTAAATAAATAACATTCCGACATTCGTTTAGTATGTGTCTTATCGTAGGTATTGGGTATTCGTTTAGTATCTTTGGTCAAATTAAAATAAAAAAAATATGTTATTTTATTATTATTAATTAATTAGTAATATAAATATAAAATAATACAGGATTATATTTAATAATGCTAAAATTAGTAAAACAAAAATGTATAAGAATATTAAATAAGTCATATACAAAACAAATACCAATATTCCTAAGAATGTTTTTAGATGTTTTATAGCTTGAAGTACCTGCTTGTAATTTTGACGTGCTTTAGAATAATTCATAAGTACCTTTAAAATTACCTACTTATTTAAAATACTTAATTATTTGTTTACGTAGGTATTGTAAAAATTTAATATTTTTCAATATAAATTAGAAACTATTATATTTCCATTATTTAATGTTAATATTTAAATGTAGTAGTACAGTAATAATTAGGTTGTATTATATACTTACGTTAAGTGTAAGTCTACAATAATTATAGTTAATACGTATATTATGTAATATTATTAAACATTTTAGATAATGAGTGGAATGTATTGATTTTACAATATTTTTTTTATCAAATAAATACTTTATAGGTGACAAGGGACCGTTTAACATAAATTTAAAGGGTATTATTTTTAATATTTGTACTAAATATATACATATTATATGAGTACTTTCATTATTATATTTAAAATATTTTAATTCCAGTCAAGCTTAAATTAATTTTAAATTCAAACTTACGTTTTCTATTATAGTATATTTTCTGTTAGAAAGTGAATCTAGTTGGTACTTCGGGAGGTTAAATGTAAAAAAATTAATTTCCAACAGTTTTTAAAAGCGACAGTGTAACAGGCAATTTATACCCCGAGATATTTTTACCCCTCTCTCTCCCTCATGGGTAATAAAAACAAGGTATATTAAATTTACTCATCGGTAAAAATATCTTAGGTATTTAATATAATATATAATGTATTTTGATCTACAGATAAAATTATTACAGGAAACTTGAAGTTAAAAAAAATAGATATATATAGTGTATATTTTGATAGGTTAGGTTTATCAAATTTATGTATAATATATTTAATTTATACTTCTTTATAAAATGACAAGGGGTCAGTAGATAAAGATTTTAACTAACAATTTTTCGAAAATGTATTTTATTGCATGAATAAAGGTGTTTAATAAACATCATAGCAAAGTCTGATAAGGTATTATTCACGATTTAAGATATCTTATGTCGTGATTTTATTTCGTGGCTACCGAAATAACAAATTAATAAATTATGGCTGAGGTTTGGAGAAAATTGGACAATGTGTTCCCCAACTTCACACACGTGTAGACAATCGTTGTACGAACCATACCAACTTTTCCTCGTAAAAGACAATAATGGATGTTTTTACTTTTTACTTTAATTTGTCATCGGTTTATTTAATTATCCAATAGCTATTAATTTTTGTTTGTTTGATATTGAATATTGACTATCGACTCGTAGTCGAGATTTGTTCTTTTTATGTTTTCACATTAAATCTGTCTCTGTGTTTGATTTTATTTAAATTAATTTATCCAATAAAATTGTTGTGGATTATTAATATGAATAATAGCACAAATGTAATTTATAGTCCTTTATTATTAACTGTTTAAATCGTAATAATGTACATAAAAATTGTCTACCAACTAATGACCGATGGACAGACCCTACCGATCGTAATATGATACTTATATACTATGTGTGCCGTGTGGAGTACATAAATTCTGAATATGCAACAAAAATAGTTAACATATTCTATTATATTATATTTATTTTACACATTGTGGGTTCTCGAACTAAGTACCTGGTAAATTTAGACTGGTAAAACCACTTGAAAATCAATGTAAAGCTATATTAAGTCGTCTAACCAGGCCTAAGAACAATTTGAAAAACCATTTGGAAGATGATTATTTCAGTAACTCAGGTAAAACACATTTTATTGTTACAATTTATTGATCAATTTACACATATCAACACTATTGATAATACTACTTTAATTTTACAAAGAAAATATTTTATACTTTTTAAAATTTTATTTTATAGATTTTTTTTTAAGAATATTTTATTCACAATGATTACAATAACCCTAGTTCTACACTAGCAATATCTGAAATTTCTCCGGGTAGGTACAATATATTTTATATTAAATCTTAATATTAACATATTCTTATTAATACTTACTTTATCATATTTCACGCATTTTTATATTTTATGATATGATCCATTGAAAGTATTAATATTATATTAGAAAGTCCAAAACAGAATGAAAATGTTAATTTTTTGTCTACTTATGAGTCACTATAGCTTCATCAAAGCAATTGTTATTCAATGGATCAAATTTGAATAAACCGAGGAATAAAATTAGTAAGTATAAGTACTATTTTGTTATTCATTTCAACCCTGTTATTTTTTTCAAATTATTTTGCTTTAGATACAATTATTAATAATAAGTTATAAGACGTTCAAAAATCTAACGAAATGTGTAAGAACACGGATCCAAAAAAAACTTTCCTGACAAGATCCATTCGTGAGTACCTACAAGTGATATATATATATATATTATGCGCATATCGAATCATTGTAGTCATTCTACATTCACGAGACTTAGGAGAAGTCAATACTCGTATGCCTGTGGTAATAACATTTAATAGCATTTCTTATACCAATTTAATAAAAATTTGATGAAAATTTCCAAGGTGTACACTGCGATACTAAAGGGTCAGAAATTACAGCAGTCATGTTCGTCAACCTGTTTATTTATACATTTTAATATAACGATATTATATCGTAATTCTTTTTACGTACCTTCCTGCTCTATTGGCGCGATGAGTTTAATACCTACAAGGCTGCGAACCATTTATAACAGTATTTATTTTAATGCAACTGCCAACGAGCACACGCCGTAACCAAACGTGATCATATTAGCGAAACATCACTATAAATTATAATAATATACTATGCGTAGTCAGCTGTATACCTTAAACCTTTGTACATTTATATGATATTATATTATTATCATAGGCGTGTGCATGAGGAAAGCAGGATGTGCTCTTTCTGCCTCTGGATGGCACAGATAGATCTTAAAGGGCCGAACGGGTCCAAGCTGGGCGGCCGTCGTATAATGCTCAATTTAAAATTATTTAGATAGGTATACAAAAAGTATATTAAATTACAAAGTTAATCTATTCTGTGTTTAAAGGTATTTCTTTCTATTTATCACAGTATTTTATTAACATTCATTAAAGATTTAAACATTATAAAAATTATAATATTACGTATTTCTAGTTAAATTGATCTCTAAACCACCTAATCGAAATAACTAATTCAAGGGGTTATATTATACTGTATATATTTATGATAATATAGAAGATAATAAAATAATTATTTGTGGGTCATTAAGAAAAAAGAATGAGCTGGAATCAATGGTATTTGCTTCTTTTTGTTGCTCCAGACCTGAAAATCTGCGAATCTATGGATTTATTGTACATATGCACAAGAATATTACATATTATTATTATCATTATAAAGGAGCAAGCAACGAAGCCACGGATATTTTCAAACAACCTCCCCGTCGGTCGGTCGTCTCGGCCGGGGCACGGTCGCTTGACGAAAACTAGTTAACAAATTACATTTCGTTTGCGCCCGAGTTTTTTTTTTTAATTTATACTTTTTTCCTCATACAAGACGAGGCGACCGGGGGAGGGGGGGCGGTGGACAATAGCCCTTCTAATTGCGAACGGCAAACGCCACCGCCGCTGCCGCCACCGCCTCGCCGTTTCCCATTCGCGAAAACATTTCTCAAACAATTGCGACGCGGTGGCGGTATAAGTTCTTTACGCGCGCATGGGTCAATTTGCATTTTTCGTCTTCTTTTTTTCCCCGCATTCTCTCTCTCCGTCTCTCGTGTTTTTCACTTGTCCCCGCACCCGTCCCGTCCACACGGTGGCTTATTTTTCAAGACGTGCCCCCGCTCCAGCTCGCCGTTGAATGAGTCGGATAATTTTCTGTACGTGCATGCGTAATTTTTCTGCCACTACCATCCGTACACATAGCTATATATACCTGTTTATATATATTTTATATATATACTTATATTATAATATACTTCGCCGCCGTATTTTGTATACAGCCCGCAATCGCACCGTCATAGTGTATAACATTATTATCATAATAATAATAATACATTACAACAGACCGCGCGTACAATGAAAAGAAACGATAAGAGAAACATATTAGCACAATAAATTATGTAAATAACGAGAATAAGAGCGGCCAATTATTGGAGCAAGTAACTGTATGCGAGTGATGTGCTTTCAGGCAGGCAAGTGGGTACTACACTGTCACCATAGCTATACTATATAATATAACTACCTAAACGGCAGTTCGAGAATCTTCGTAATTCGATTCGAGTAAACGCGCGCGAGCGCACGTCATATTAAATTTATTATTATCATAATTTTCGCGGCCGATGCGAAAAAGTTATTCATTATAATATATCCGCGGCAAATAAAGCACAACAATGTTATTGTCTGCGCCTTTGCGAACTTCGACGTATTCCGCCGCGATTCGTCAATCGTCAAACTATAAAAATAAAACTTTCGGTTTAACTCGTTTGTGTCTGTAAATATGTGCGTATAAATAGTAGGTATATACCGACCAAGAACTCTCTATTGCGAGCAATATAAATATTATATATATATATATATAAATATTTTCCATATTTTACTGCCCATACCAATAATAATACATACTCTTCTCCCACGTTTTCACTCCGTCGCCAAGAAATTGCTGTAACATGCGTTACACGCGGCGTTTTAACGACGATAAAACACAATTTAATTGTGGAGTACTTCAATTACTTATCCCACCGTCTCATCGAAAATACCATCAATAATCGCAAAGGATATTAATGACAAACGCGTTATTAATATGTTAATGTTTTTAAACGACACAACACTGCTTAACCAATTATAATTTGATTACCAATCATATAAACACAAATCTTCCAATGTACATAAAAATACTAAAATTCTGAATAGGCTAATATAATCTTCATAATGCAAACTTTACTTTAACAGTCCAAATGTATGTACACAGTGATTCATCAAGTATGCTCACTCCCTTATTTTCATTAATAACGCAGTTACTTAAAATATGATTTTTGGAATTTTTAAATATACTATAAATTTTTGAACATTTTATGTTTGTTATACAATTTAAAGACACTCCTTAATATACAAAATTCTGTGTTTATAATAAGAAATTGAAAGCTATCCCTTTTACTTAATATTATTCAGCAGATTAATTTTTTTAAAAATATTGATGTAACATCTAAATTAAAATTTGCACGAGTAGTTTTCTAGTTATTAAACTTTATATGCTAAGCACATAGATATCGTTGTACACATAACATACATTTTATTATCTAGTATTTATTTGTTTATATTTACGAGAACGGTTAGATAAGAGTTTGATCAAATAGAAAGAATAGTTATTGCTTGCTTTTTAATTATTTAAAAAATTATAGTCAGTCTACTATATTACAATTCAGAGTTTGAAATAAATTGAATAATGAATAATAAGAATATAACAAGACAAAATATTAAATTTGCATCCATTTTGTATAACCATAGCCGGAAAACTAGGCTATTATCATGGTTACTATAATCATTTCTTGGTAGGTAAGTGGAATTTAATAAGCCGAAAACTATTCTTAACATTTTGATTTGAATAGGTACGTCAAAATGTAAAAAAAGGTTATCTGCCGAATAAAGTTATTTAAAGTAAACGGGTGGTTCTCATTTGAAAAACTTTAGTTTATATCGCCTTAGAACACTACTTAAATAGTTCAAAAAATCTCAAGTATTCGAAAATGTGATATTTTAGATAGTTTATAAGTTCCAGAAATCAGTTTTTGAATAACTGCATTATTCAAAAAAAAAGAAGTGAGCATACTCGGAGAATCACCCTGTATGGCTGTATATCCCGATTATTAACCAAACATTTATGCGACTAGACATCGTCAGTGTACATTCCGGTTTGAGAACAATCTAATAATTGTTCGCGAGGATGTACGTTTTGGAGCAGGTCACTAAAATGATACCTCAAAAGCGTTTTAATTTAATTATAACTTGACAATAAGTATATGTGTGAATTTTCGCTATTCGTTTCAATGACAAAAATATACAAAATAATCCCAGCGGAATGGTATAAGCTTCTTGTGCATATGAGTATGGCGTATATACGACTTGGTACAATGAACAACTGAAATAAAACAAATATACGAACTCTGTATTAAATATAATGTCGGTAATTTTAAAACGCCTTAAAAGTTTTACATTTTTGAATGCCGTATAATATGCTGAAAAATACAATGCATACAGGTAATTGAAAACTAAATTAATACAAATAACAAATAAGAATTAGTAGTTGGTACATATAGTTGATTATACCGGGTTCTTACATAATAATAATAATGTTTATTTTATTTCCAACTAAACACAAACAATTATTACAAAGACATACCATTAGAAATGTATACATGGTTAGATACACATCTTCTGCAAGTATTAGCTTGTAATGAGAGCGTTGATTATACAGCGTTGACATATACATAATATTAAAAATGTATGCTTCATAATACAATTATTTATAATACATTTGCAATACAATGTACTTCGATAAATAGGTACACAAGTGTTTATTACTGATACATACAAATAATCCCCATTGGGTTTTAGTATTATAATACTCATTAATTATTATATGATGACTAAAAATTGTTCATATATCCACCTATTATTTGGTTATTTGACGCCCTCGAGTAAGATTTCCGGGGCAGAACCACCCTTAGTTCCGACCCTGATAATATTGATATTATAAATTGGGATACATAACTCATGACGTCTATGATAAATTAAATATTAGCATCGATGACAAGAAATAGTACTTGAGAAATAGTAATTTTCAGAATAGTTTTATAATTCAGATTCAAAAAATGAAGTCTTTGTTTTCATTTTTGTAATATGCCTACCATCTACCATCCACCCTAAACTCTACTATTATACTTAAAAATATACTATCCTATACAAAACAATTTTTATATACACTATTTAAGGTTCCCACACACTGCAGCAGTGGCGGTAAAATTCTATTGTCTGAGCGGTGGCGGTAAATTGTATCATGGCTACATTTTAACGCCACCGTTGCAGTGTGAGGGTTTTAAATATTCCATTTTTTATTTCCAAATCCTCTAACAGTTAATTATTGGTTCAATATATATTGTATTATTAGTAAACGAGGGATGTACATTTGGTAGGATTTTTGGCGACCAAACGATTTTTAGATTCAATGAAAATGTTTTCTTTAATTGATTTTTCACGAAAACGCAAAACCAATTAATTAGTAGGTTGGTGTTTAGTAGATTCTAGGTCTAAAAACCAAATTAAAGTCTTTATCTTTGACATCAACACTTAAAGCTTTAACTGCAGCAGTACAACTTCAGAAAGAGATTCATTTTTGGTACTTATAATAGGAATAATACCATTAGGTAACTGATCGGTTTGTCAAACGAATCTGATCATTTAAATTTAAATTGGATTCAAAAGTAGGTAAACAATTCATAATAGGATAATAGAACATAGATGCACAGGCGTAACTAGAGAGTGCTAGGGATGCTTCAACACCCTCAAGCTCTTATTGAGCACTCCTTGGCCCCTGTTTTAAGACACCTAAAATAATGAGAGAAAGGAGCAGTATTTTTGTTTAATGTGGGATTTTTTACGCTTTTATTAAAAAAAAAAAATAAAAATAAGTGATTTTTCCTAACTTAAGCAGTTATTTCGAATTTCAGTTACAATTCCTATAATTTATACACAGTTTTTCAAGTGGGTATACAATAAATTAAAAATTAGTTGAGGAAAAGTATGTTAAATTAATGATTTACTGACTTGTCCGTTTTAAATATTGAGAGACATGTAGCAAATAACATAAAAACAAAATCAGTGTGGGGAATTGAAATAGACAGACATAATTTTTGTACTTATGCGTAGATGTGAATTAACAAAAAAAGCAGTGATTGTCGTAAATCAGATTCGTCGCGGAATCATATACCGCGTGTAAGTAAAATTAAAATATTATTCGAGTAGAGGCGCCTATGAGGAAGGTCTTCGCCCTAATTGTTCTACGGGATTACAACAAAAAAGTATACATATATATATATACAGGTGAGCTCGCCGCAAACGCTACAAGTCTCTCGATCGCTGTACACGAGATTACCTACATGACTATAAACACGTATATGATGTGACATTCGCTACTATATACTTATAGAAACGTACCAGCCTTGCGGTCTGGTATATTATTATTATATACACCTACGCGTGACATTCTACAGCACGGATACCGCACGACGGATAATCATAATATAATGTATATTATTATGTGGATATTATATAAGTACGCGCAGTCCGGAAATGACTGCTCCTCCTGCCGAACAAACAACACAATAATATATTATTAATTAAAACTTTTGATGTGAAAATACGATAATATAATATTGTTGTTATAATGGTACGTGCGGTGCCGTGCGGTACACGTGCAGCCGCCTCACGAGATAACGACGACGATTTGACTTGGAAACCGCCGCGACGGATATTCGACGTTAGTGTGGGGTGGTGAGGGGGGGGAGGGGGGGGCGAGTGGATAGACCTGCCGCGGAACCGACTTCGGCGGCGGTGATCGCAATAATAACGCATCTCTCCTCCTCGCCCAGAGATAAACGCGCGTCTAATAATCGCGTGTTATTATATTATGAGAATATTATTATCAATTATTATCAGTGTGTGACTGCTCGCTGTTATTATTATTGCGACGCGGCAAGGGAAACGGGCCTGGCGCGATAGCCGCCGTTTGCCGCTGCAGTGCTCGCGCAGCGGAAACGTTCAATCATCGGATGCTGCGCGCACGCCGGCCCGGTGGCATTAAGAGTTTGAAAACTCGACACATTAACGCGGCTTTGGCCGGGCGGTGGGCGGGAAAAGAAACGCGAAAACAAAAGTTCCGCAATTACGAGACGACGATGTTTATATACGCACTGTTCCGTTTTGATATCAACGCAGCAGTAATGCGGCCTGCGCGTCAACTAATTACCGGAGGCCTTTGGAGCTACCAGAGTTTTGGCGCTTTCGGTTTTCCGACGGCATCCGCGGTGTGGGTGCGACCGAGCGCGTTTACAAACTCCCTGCAGCGGGTGTATGGGAGGGATGAGCCCTTAGGGTGTATATCGGTGGTGGAGCACACGCACCATGCGGGTTTTTAATCTTTTTAACTTAGGTACTCATTAAATTTAGGACGATTATACGCGAGTAAAAGTAATACGTTCTTCGGTTATTTGCAATTTTTAGATGGTAGACGCAGTAGCAGATAATGTATCAGCTGGTGATCGTTGAAAAATATTTTTAGAACCCACAAAGACCAATAACAATCGTAGCTGGTGGTCGATACCTATTATTTTCAAGTATTTTTGTAATTCGTTATATTCTTGTAGTATGTGCCTAATAAATAATAATATGTATACGAGTGTGTGTGTGACGTCCAATTTTCATGATTTTCTTCTTTTTCAAAAATGTTACAGTAAATTATCCAAAAATGATCTTTTTGAGTAAAAAAAAAAAAACAATTTTGTTTTGTCTATTATAATATTATGGCTTTTACTATTGTATCTAATATCTACCTAAGAAAAAAATGCATACATCCATTACGAATAATTGCTTTATATTAATATAAAAGAGATGAGCTAGTCACGAGTGTTATGTTTCATTTCAAAACGCTGTAGCAAAAATCCTATGTAAATATAGGCTATAAAATATTTTTTACCCAAACTTACATCACATATTATGCATTATATATAATAACATTTATATTCCATTATAATTTCTGTTTGTCCGCGGATAACGTGATGAAAATAACAACAATAGTTGTTGTCCTTTTCACAAGAAATTATTCATCGTGATCTATTTTTTTTAAGAATATTTCAGTGTTTACATGCTATCAACTTTTTTTGATTCCATTTGAAATGCACACGACTAATCTACATGATTCTGAAAATACAGCACACGATTTGATAAAAGTGAAATTATTCGTTACCTTGTCAAACATCGGGTTTGTCGATATTAATCTATACTTTTTTTAAAAATATATATACAAATCTACCTTTGACTCATTATAGGTTTCTTGTCACGCTAATAATTTACTTAAAAAATCGATATACTATATATTTACAAAATACTACGTAGGTTATATTTGTTTTGAAAACGTAAAATTGTTTAAGCGTTAAACTGTATCACTGTGATATGAAGAAAGTTGATGATATAGTATCGTAACAGCATTAAAACATCTGCATATTATAAATTAACTGTATTTTATATTAATAGAACAATATTTATTGAACATTTAATTAGAGTCCAAAATTCATAAACAGCTAAGTGTATTGTAAAAAATGTACTGGTAAGAACTGGTTAATAACTGTCTAGTATCTATACACTATAATATGTGATGTTAATAGTACTCTTAACCATTTGTAAATTCATAATTAATTATATAATTATTTACGAAATTAGTGAAACCAAAATAATTTATATTTTTTTAATTTATTTATTTTCCTTTTAAAATTATTATTTCTATAGTTTATATTAGTTTGATAATGTATCAAAAATATTTAAATATAAAATAATATAATTTATTTTTAAGTCTCTTGTTAATTCACTTTCAAGTGTGCAATGCAAAATTATAATGTTATCCAATATTATCCAAGCTTAAAAAAATGGCCATGTGACTAGCACCAAAGTACTCGCTTAAATTAGGTTCTGGTGCCGCGGTACACGGTATGGTGCAGTAGCGCTGTGAAAGACGAATACGTTGAATGAAATAATGCTCGAATCTGATTTGATAATATTTTAATGCTTTTTTATATCGCACAAAAAATAAAAGGGAAGCTTAAAATCAACCTTATAATTAATATTATTTAAATAATGAATAAAATGAATCAGCCAACAACTTTAGCCATACAATGGCCTGCAGCGGATGGGTATATAATACATTATATAATAATTATTCATATAAACCATGAGCTATTTTATGGTCCGATAAAGTCTAAACTCATAACTCGAAATATCGGGGTAGACAAGCTTATAAATTTACTAATTTACTATAAATTTAAGTGCCATTTTACCTTATTTCTTTAAAAAAATAGCATATATTTTTTTTATCGAAATTTGAATAAAAAAATTGTTTATTATTTATCGTACTTTAGTATACAACTGAATACACGTCGTGCGTGCCTGCAAAAGCCTATAAAACCATCCTATAAGGTGCGGATTTTTGCTGTTTGTTTTTTTTTTCGCGCTTAGGTATTTTTAGATTCCTGTCAATTAATACATTCAGCAATGTGACATACCTTGAAAACAGTTTATAGTCAATAAAAAAAAAGTTTAAGTTTTAGCCTTATGTAAGCATAGTATTTGGAAGGGATTTTGGCCCGTGAATATAAGTTTTGCTCATATTTCTAAAAATCAGTGCCGCCGCGTGGCAGATAAGGTATGTAAGTAATGTCATTACATTATACACACGTAAACCTATATTATGTTATTTTCAAATACTTGAGCATTTTGATGTACGTACACAGCCAGCCATATTACTAATATTTATGTTAAATACCAACACACACACACACACACACACACACACACACACACACACACACACACACACACACACACACACACACACACACACACACACACACACACACACACACACACACACACACACACACACACACACACA
>JACXSJ010001158.1:0-94351 GCA_014851325.1 Pentalonia nigronervosa
AAAAAAAATAACGTTTAATCAGAATGTTATTTGATTGACACGACGTAACTGTGAATCCAACTTAACGCATTTGAGTATACGTAGGTAGATAATACATACATATACTATAGATTAAAAATGTAATCTATGCACTGATACACATAATGATAATATATGGTATATATTATACCGATATGTTGGATTTGTTGTCATGAAATATATATAAAATAACTTAATAAAATATATCAAATATGCACATTACGTAACGAGGCGATAAGATATTCCACGGTTTTACCTAATATTGCCACAGACCACAATTCATAAAAATATAATATATTATATATATATTTTTATTATTTGCCTATTTATTAAGTATTACTGAGAATGTTGACGTTTAAACGTATTAATGATAAGCAATACATTCGATTGTTTTGATACCAGCTTGCTAGAGTTTATTTTTTAATTTTATAGTATGCGTATTTTGCGGTCGAGACGATTGCAATTTCAGTAAAGCAGCTGTCGCAGTGTGCCATATGGAATACCCTACCCATTTACTAGGCGTGTTTGCATTATATATTAATTGTATCTATTATATAATATGTTATATTATGTGCATGGTATACACGATACACAAGCAATCGCGAGTAGCGACTATAATAACAATATAATATGTAATAATAATCCGCGTGCTTTTGATTTATCAATTAGTATTATATATAGGTAGTATCGAGACGGGATCGTTTGCAATTTAAACGTCAAGTATCAAAAGTAATAATAAACTGGAAATTATAAATTTATTAACTTGTTTCCACAGTAGCTCATCAATTAGACGGTATACCATTCTATATACCTGTTATAATAATTATACCTCCGTTTCAGTGCGCGGCTCCGCCGGAGTCATTAGCTCCTTAATGTATTTCGTGTAATATGAATGACGGGTGTGTATAATATGCATACGCGGTGGAGACTGTATAATATTCATATGTATCGCGTTTGATGAATTATTGTGTTATATGTTAAAACGGTACGTAGGTATTAATGTATAATATTACTATTATGTAGCTGGTGGTCACTATATAGTCAGGTACTATCCGCCGAGGATTATAAATACGCGTCCGTTAACAACCACCACTACCATTGGGATAGGCGTCTCCACAGCATAAAACGATCGTACACAGATCAAATATTAATAATTCCCCTCGTGTGTCTATGAAATATCTATACATATATTTAGGCATCGGAAAGTAGTGCTATTTAGTATATTAATATGCTCTTACTCTACAGTATGAAAGCAGTGCGCGAGGTACGGCGAATATATAAAAAAAAATTCCTACCTACATAACATAAAACAATAATAATTAATAATATAGGTACCTAATACAAAAGTAAATGCATGGTTTACTTCCCATACTATATGAAAATTAAACAATGGCCAGATTTTAAATATTATATTATTATGCAAGTAGGTTTGCAGCATACAAAAAGATATAAACGTAACTAATTATAATGGTACATATGTATTTACTTACCGTACGTTCGGTGTTCTCCGCGAGTAGAGTTGATCGAATTAATCTGAAACGACAAAAACAAAAAAATAAAATATGATCATTGGCAAATGGTAGGTACTATATATTACACACGTTTTAATAGCGAACACGCAACGGATGAAATATGCGTTCGAATTTTTATCTTTTTGTATTATATTATATTTTACTTTACGTATAAATAATAGCAGAACAAAATGAATAAGGAACAACGCACTTACAAGTTAAAAATTATATGATAGCTGAGAATGACTTAAATAAATTATTTTTAATTTCGTTTGATTCATTTTCAACACTCTTATAACGCGATGCACATGACAGCGTCTTGGCAGTTGACAATATATACCATTATAGCATGATACTTGTGCGATGTAATAATTAATAACATAATATAATTTTTCTCTGAAGAAAAGCAATAATTGAGATAGATGGGGCACTGCATTTATAATTTAGTTGAAAACATGATTGTACCTTATCACGCTAAGAAATACCTTAAGTAATTAAAATTGCTTTCGTGTTTATACCTAGATGTATAATAAATTTATTAAACATATTATAAAGTCATTATATAGGTATATACTTTATAGTTTTTATTTTTTTATGTTCATTTTTGATAATCTTTCCTCTATGTGTTTTTAACCAATAGACCTATCGTGTGAATTTTTCATGGATCTCATTCGTCAATAATTTGCCTATTATGTTTGTACAAATATGTATTGTTTTAAATTTACAAATTATACATACAATTTGTGTTATACCTATACCTATAACATATGTTGATTTTATCATTTCTGTCTAATTATCATAGATACCTAAAATTAGGTATAATTCAAATACTTATAAAAATATTGAAAATTAACTTTTAGCAAAACAAAATTCAATTATTGGAAATAAACTAACTTAAATTTGTTAAAATAATATAATAACTAATAACTATTGCTGAGCATTTGAAAATATCATAAGTATAGCTAGTTTAGGGAAATATTTAAATATATTTCACTAACAAAATTAATAAATTTGAATACCTATAAATTGTAATATTATTTAGTGTTCATATTTTGACCATATATTCCATATTTATTTGAATCGTGAATGAAATCGAGTTCATACATTATTACAGTGTTACGATAAAATATTTACAGTAATTTAGTAAAACACAAAAACCCGAAAATCAGAATTTAAAACGTATTTGGATATATTCGGTAGGTACATAACAAAACCCGAACCACAGATAGATAACATATCACAAAAGTTTGTTTTTTAATTAATTTAAGGAAGGCAATAGGTATGATATTTCTCATATATATACCCACTCATTAAGTAAATCGACATCCTGCAGTATAAATGAAATAAATGTGTTTGAGTTTAAAAATGTTGCATTAGGCAGGTACGTCATTTTTAGTTGAATAATTAAACTAACTAGCTAGGCACGTGATAATCAAATCAACTTCGTTGGGAATCGTAACGACCGCAAATGCTTTATTATCTTAAAATATAATATATATATATATATATATATATATATATATATAGCGCTATATGTACAAGTCTGAATAGTTTCTCAAACGGAAAAACTAAATGGGACGTAAGACGAGGAAATCGAGAGAGATAACCGATTAAACGAGAAGGAATCTGAAAACTTATTGTGTTTAATTTATACATAAACGCACACGTCATGGCGTTCAATTAATTATAATGACGACAAAACCGAGCGACGCCGATTAGAAGGCCCTCGCAGCGTGTTTGATAGTAATTATTGCGAGATACGCGCCGGACACGGGACGTAAATTTATACTGTTCCTGATGCCGATAAGAAGTTAATGGCGCTTAAAACTTCCTGCGGCCCGAAGTTTGCCGAGATTTCCGCACGCTGTCCAGTCATATATAGGTATTACAATATAATATATAATATATGTCCAACTATAAGCCACGGTAATCTTGCCAGCCACGGACAAAGCTGATTTAATTGATCAGCCGACGGTTTCGTTAAGGTAATTATTATTATTATTATTGTTGTTGTTGCTGTTGATGTACGATTAAATGCGTCTCAAACCCGTTCGGACCGTTTTAATGTGGTTCATGAAATAAACATAGGTACCTACATTAGGTATTTATCTAGGTATTTATCATCGTCTGCGTGTATATTTATAAAATAATACATACATTATTATAGTGCTATATGTAGAGATAACGATGTCAGAAAACAAAATCCACGCATCTACATAGCAGAATCAAACAAGCGTTTTAATCGAGGATTAATATTGTTGTTCGATGAAAAAATACCTGCCTGTTGACCGTAAACAAAACACAAATATATCATATATTATGTTGTACCATATGTACTTAGCGTCAAACTGATTTCATACAACATGGCACGACGCGGATCTGTTGATATTATTTTATTGTATTAATATATTTTATATTATTATTGTACACTTGTCAGACGGACACGGAGAGTGGTACTATTGGTGGTTCATCAGCAGACACTAATAGCGTCACACAGTCGAGCTGCAAGCCTACACAATAATATATTATATAAATGGTATTATATGACGTTATAATAATATAATATTATATTGACTTTCTGCAGTAATTATTACGAATGTAACAGACATTTCTACAAGGAATATCGCTGGGAATATTATTCACAGATACCTCACGAAATTTGAATCTCAAATCGTATTTATCGACCTACCGAAAAGGGTTAAATACTATTAAGTATGCGCTGTATTACAACAATCCAACTATTCTTTCACTTGCAGCTGTGTATACAGTCCAGTAACGTGAAAACTTTAAAAGACCAATTATTTTTTGTTACCCCTTGAAGTGTTTATATAAGTTATATTTGAGGCATATAAATCGAAAAATACATAAATTGAATTTATGTTTAAAAGCAAATTAATGATAAAAGACCAAACTAAATAAACTCCAGCCAATAAACTCAATGGTTATACTGATTACTGCAAATCAAGTCAGTAATATTCAAAATATATACTATACATACGAAACGTATATTCGAATAAAAATTTAAAATATTAATTAGCATTTCTACAAATATATTGTGAGAGTATAAAAACTGTGTAAATACAATATATTCACGTATAATATTTCACAAGGAAACATCGTACATAATACTTTAGGAAAAATAAAGTTCGTTTGATTAAAATAAAAAAACTACAGCGGTTATAGTAACTTACATTATTAAATTCGTAATAATATACGCTAATATAGGTAAGTAACTACAACTCGAAAATATTATGTTCAATGATTTGTACTTTGCTTTTCGACAATGTCCGGTTTAAATTGAGTTGATGTACTCGAATCTATTAATTTATCATATTTATATGTGTACATGCACTTTTTTCCCTCCCCAAAAACATATATTTAATTCGTTTATACTCGGCAAATGCTTTGTTGTTATATGGAAACTTGTTTGGTCGGTTTCTTTGTACGACAAACACACGATGGAAAATTATTACTAGCTGGTCAAACGCAATCAGATATTATGTGAGTAGAGAAAAATGTCGTCCTGGTTTTTGGGGTTAACAGAAAATGTTAAAGTCATGGTTAGACACACAACAGTCCACTTAAAATGGCTGACCACAATTTATCATTGAATAAATGAATTATATAATATATTATTATAATGGAATGTAGGTATACAAAATAAATAACGAAAAAAATCGCTGGTCATGATTAAATGTCGATAATATAATATGTATAATATAATAAGTTGTCCATACGAAGTTTCAACAAAATTAAACAATGCTTCCGTAAAAATATTATTATTATATAAAAACAAAATGAGAATAAAAAAAAAAAAAAATTAAAAACAATTATATGATTACATTACGAAATTTCTAAAAATATTCATAAGAAATCTTAAAAATGATCGCATGTATTCTTTTTATATAGATATCAAAAAATCATATTGTAAAATGCACTCTTAAGTTTTGTAAATTGTAGATAAACCATATTAAGGTTGTATAAAAATATATTATATGCCAACATATGTAAAATCATGAACTCTAATATAATAATTAATATAAAATTAATAACTTCAGTTTCAAAAGCCATAATAATAATAACAATAACGAAACTAACATTAAAACTGTAATGTATTAAACAATAAAATTCATAAAAAATAAAATTAGTAATTTTCATAATATGTGTTTATAAATATGTTTAGATGTAGGTAGTAGTTCTTATATCCAAGTATATGTCGTATTTTATGTTATTCTTATTAGGGTTGAATTAAATAATTAATACAATAGGTATATAATAAGTATATATATAATAGGTATATAGGTACCTATGCCAATACAAACTATATATTTCACTGACCTTTAAAGCCTTAAAAGTTTAATTACAATTTATTTGTAAGTTAATGGTTAAATAAAAAAAAACTATAGAAGAGTACATCATGTAATTTATAACACGTATAATGTATTGTTTAAAAAACGATTATCCGGCAGATTAACGAAAATAAAAACCAAATTCAAACCACAATATTTTAAAATTAAAATGTTTTTCCTTTATTTAGATATAGAATATGAACAATAATTGATCAAAGCCACACTACAGATTATGTATGCAATATTCATTAATATTTATCTATAAATTATGTATCCATAGATTTATTAATGCGAACCGTTTATGTTTGTCATCACACGTAAAATATAATTCAACACAAAAAAAAAACAATTTCATGTTGTGTAACCTGGCCGGTATAAGGTGCAGTATTATATATGTATAGAATAGGTTTAATTAAATAATAAACTTCAATATTAATTTATGAAATTGATTAATCGAAATTGAATTTATTAAAATAGTAAACGTGCAGTGAGATATTTAATTCATCCAACTTGTGCAATTTAATAAAATTTTCGGTATTTTCATTGTTTTCATACTAAATTGTCTTACTTTCCTGTGTCTAGAATATTATGATCGCAAATAAAGAACTAGTTATTAGTATTACCTATATAATAATAATACTTTAAGTATAAGTACTATATTTAATGTTAATAATGTGGTATACTGTGCGTATATTGTTCCTCGAGTAATATTTGAGAGTTGTTACACATTAATAATACATTAATACATATAAATAACCCGTTTAAGTTTTTTAAAATACATTCACCTACTAGTAATAAGAATATTGATAAGATATATATAAATACTCACGTCGATTATAATACGGGCTGTAGACTTTAGCTCCGTCGACCCGTCATCTCATATGGAGACTTGAACGCCTGATCAGAGTCGTTTGAAAAACGACATTATGGAGTAATAATATGATAAAAAAAAAAATATATATATATTTTTATTATTGCTTCACGACGACGACATGACATTATGCGGCGACGACGGACGTAAAAAAAAAAAAAAGAATCGTAAATAAAACTCGACCGCGCTCGTCAAGACGTCGTATACTATTGTATATATATATATATATATATATATAATATAATAATACTGTGCAGTATAATGATATGATGTATTCGATAAAAATCGTAAAATAATGATAATTTTATGTCATGTCGCACAAACGTCGACGACGCTGTATAATACAGGTGTACTTAATATATTATTATTCCATATCATGTACATTATATTATTATAATGACGTGCGGTGGTCGCGAGCGCGTATTCGGTTTTGCTTGTGTCCCGAGTTCGTCGGCAGACGTGTGTACATATAATATTATACAATGACAAGGCGGCGTAAGGATGTACATAACATAAAGGCACCGTGTGCGAGAGTCGCGCGCGCGTAGAGTACGCGAACCGTCGCGTATGCCGGAGCGGACTGAACGTCGACGTCGTCTGTGGCGGCGGCGGCGACCACGACGACCGGCCGGCGTCCTTCCCCGATAGTGTCTGCGTTCGTGTGTGCACGACGACCGACGGACAAACTGTACGTATAAACTTATATACTTACACGCATATATATATATACACTATATTTTCTATACATATATTATTTGTATACTTATTTTTACCTTTGTATTATATCAGCTAAACTGCATTGCAGCCGGCGGTATCGCCCTCCTCCTCATCACCACCGCCACAAGATCGAAGTACAAAACCACACGGCCGCGGGAAAAACGGATCCGGCTGCGACGGGGCGGGGCAGAAGGGCGGTATTTCGGGGTGGGGATATCGCGGCGGACACATATACGAATACTGCACATTATGTCGTGTATATATATATATATAAATATATAAATATGCATGTGTGTGTGTGTGTGTATGTGTGCAAGAAGAAAAAAAATGGCAATAAATCCGTACCGGACGCCCTCTAACGGGTTTTGAGAGCTGCCGCGTGCTTTATATACTTATATAATTTACCAATAATAATGTGTTTGCGACTGTGTGTCGCGTTTAGTATAAAAATGTGATGTATATGCGTGTGTATGAGCGAATAGATATGAGGTAAAGTACTGGCTTATGTATGGCTTATGATCAAAATAATATCGTATTTTATTTATTTTATTACAAAACGAGCTGCGGCTCAAAGTACAAATAACTTATTAAAGATATTCAATAAAAAAAAATACAAATTTAACATAATAAATGAGCATCAAATTACGTTATATTATTATGATTAATTAAGAATTACGGTTCCTTCCTTGGTGCCAATATGCATCATCCTAGAAATTATTCGATTGCGAAAATAATAGGTAGTTATTATTTGGTGTCCAAATTCGAATGAAGAATGAATTATCGGGACTGCAGGAAGCATAGTTATAAGACTAACTTCGTAGACTCAGCACCAAAAAGGTGCTTATATGATTTTTTTTAACATTCGTATTTGTATACATATTATATATTTAAGTAGGTAAGTTTAATTATCATTACTTGTCAATGCTCTAAAATTCAAGCTCACAAATAACCACGTAGCCCTATTATTCAAGTTTGATATAGTGTATAACGAGTATAGTCTCTATCATGCTACATGATAAAATTAATTTGTGATTCCAAAATGTAGTATTTAATATCCTTTATGGCAAGTTTCAACCATATAATAACAATAAGATAGTATATATATATATATATATATATAGTTACAATATCTATTATAAAGTATTGTATATTTATCAACATATATATATATATATATAAGACTTTTAATTCGTTAGTTAACAAATTATGTATTCTATTACCTTTTGATAATAATTATTATAAAAACATATAAACATTACTGTCAAACTGGATAAGATATATTGCGGAATGTTAGACTGCACTCATTACGTTTGACTCACTTTGTAAAACTAATATCGTTTCCTTCAAGATCCAAAGTGGCATTCTAAAAGATAATATTTTATCACCTTGAAACAAATAGGTTTCAAAAAAACTATGTGCTTTTCTTAAAACTTTGAATTAGTTGGAATTATAGTTAATTATAATTAAATTTATAAATATACAAAATACCCCCAGGCATGTTTTCTGTAATAAATTTTAAAAACTATTGTACGGTAAACATAATAGGTATACTTCTAAAATGTAATTTCAGTGATAAAATGATCAAATTCTCCAAGTATACCTATAATAAATCGTCACAATAGTTATGTCACCTCAGGAATGATGTTAAATAATTAATTATAGCTAATATTCACATAAAGCCTCGGTTCTATTCTAGAACCTAGTATAAGTCATACTAAATTATATATTGTAAATAGGTATAAGTGTACAACACTAAAACCACGATTTAAGATTTGAAATCGTGTATTCGTGTATATACACGGTTCAACCCGTGATGAAGATAAAACTGCTGACTACTAATCGGATTTTATAATATTTAAATTTAAAATGTTCACCTAATTTTTTGTCGACAAATTATTGACATTAATAAATAAATATAAATATCAATTTAACATCGTTATGTAATGTTAATATTTGTTGGCTATTTCGCACAAAACCCACGTAATCGTACCACACTACAGCCGTACTTATAGTTTATAATAAAATCCAACGGCACAACCAGGATTTTTGATTTGTTTGTATATATATGTGTTTAAAAATGTATTTCCATCAGGTAATTTTTTTTTGGTTAACATGTATTTAAATTGTAATAAAACATATTTATGATGATAACTTTATTATCTAGATTGGAAAAAAATTTAATTTTAAATTTTTTATTAATAAAGAAAGGCTACCCTCTTTGGTGAGTCACTGATGATTAAATCATATGAATAAGAAGTAATAACTATATACATTGTTTTCTTAGATATTATAACACCTGTGGTTATTATATAAAACTTGTCACTTTTTACATAATACATACACAGGATGTGATTAAATAATTATACTATTAGGTACAACTGGTACAAGTAAATTAGTACGATAATGTAATTTCATTAATTAAATTAATTTGATATTAATATTGCTTATTCATTTATTATATTTCGTACATTTTGTATTTTCGACAATACATCCGATACCAAATGATTAACTTGTTAAGACCTTAAAAAAAATAAAATGCAAACCAATATGTGTGTTATACTTTTGTGCATTTTTCTCTATTTTAAACTTTATATTTACCATAGCAACTATTTTGTTATATATTATATGCATTAAAGTTTAAAACACAAATTAAATGATGTTAATAACTTCAGAATACCGTAGGAGTAGATTGTAAGTAATTCAAATATTGTTTTAATTACTGTTATGTAAAACCAATAATTACATATTATAGTATTAATGCCTTATGTTTTATTACTTGCAGTATTTATAAGTCTACAATCTGTATTTATAAAATACTATGCAACAAGTAATACATACGTAATGCAAATGCGTATGCATAAAGATACTTATATTCCTGTTTTTAGATAAAATTAATAAAAAAAATAATACCGTTATAAGACTATTAAATTATTTATTTTCTGTTATTAATAAAATCATTGAAACAACGAATTGAAGTACACATTTTTAATTAATTAATTATTGTTGAACATAAATCAATTAATAATAACTAATATTTTGAAAGTAAAATTGTAAAACAATAGTCGATCGTGATGTTAGGGAATGTATAGTTACGATGTTATTGGCACTTCAGCATTTGCCAAACCTTACACATCTTATAGTATAGTATTAAAGTGGTTTATTGTTGTTACTTATTATATATTTTAGCGCGAAATTGTGAAAAGAATCGTATCAAAAATTTAAAAATGTGATTCTAATTAGAGCTTATTATAGTTAATATCACATTACTTTGTAATAGTTAAACAAATATTTTTTCATTAAATATTCATACATAGTTATATAATTTATGTTGTATTAATTATGTAAGTTCTAAAGTTTATGAAGGAAGCTTTTAAGGATTATTAAACGAAGTGAGACATCTTATGTACATTATAATAAACGGTTCAGTGGATCTTGAGCTATAAAATTTATTCAAAATGTACACTTATTTTTATATATATAGATGAGTTTATCTTATGTACATTATAATAAATAATATATATAATAAATGAGTTTAGGAGAAAAAAGTAAGTACAAAAAAGCAGATGGAAATAAAAGCAAATGGGAAAAAATATATTCATAGATAAAAGACAAAATATCTAATTAAAAAAATAGATTAATTACCATTATAATTAAAAAAATGAACTATATTAAAAGTATTATGCTAGACAAGAGAATAGAATTAATTAATTATTTTGATCAAATCTATTCTAGTACTAATAGAGTAATAGACTTAAGAATTTCACGAATTCCACTTAAATAAAAATGTTTGTAAAATACAGCTAATCATATTATTTTCATGTATACTATATTAATATAAACTGTACCTATAATATTTATTATTATACAACTATTTTATATATATTGTATTACTGTAATCTAAAATGTGAAATATAACAAATATTTTTTTAATTAAAATGGGAATTTATATATTTTTTGAATAGATATATTTTTCGCTTTTTTACTATTTGCTTTTTAATCAATTAGATTTTTTTGACTTGTGTTTTTCATTATTGCTTTTTTTACTTGCTTTTTTCCGAACCCAAAAATAGATATTCTTTTATAATAATTAATAAGTAATATATAATCTTAATGTGTATTGTGTATTTTATTGATGTGAATAATTTATTATAACGTTATAAGATATATCGGTAGGTAGATAGGTTAAATTAAATAGAAAAAAAATATTTTTATCAAACCATCAAATTGAATTTGAAAAATCACGTAATCATCCTAGTCGTGTTTATTTTAAAATTAATTGCTATATTTTTTAATTTTAACGATATGACAATGGCTTTTAATTTTAAGAGAAATGAGGGTAACAATTATTATTTACTTTAAAATATGATACACGGGTGTATTATTTTAAAATGCACGATTTTTTGATTTCTACAAACATCAAATATTCATGAATAATATATTAATTTAAATTTAAATTATCCGCCCATATTAATAATGTTGATTACAACGAACCAATATATTATTATACTAACACAACATATATTATCTTTCTATGAGGCTATTATTATTACTTCACTGGGTCTATCATTAAAAAATGCATTTCATAGGTTCTGTGTATTTGTTTTTAATATCATGTATTCGTGTCATCACTGTTAAATTTATAAATTGTATAACTCAATAACTAATATCATACTCCGAGTACTGGTGATTATTTCAAGGTAGTTATATACCTATAAAGATATATAGTACATACTCTTAATAATAATTAATAGTATAAACTATAAACTAGTGACATCTAAAGATTAAAATAGTATTATTTAATTAATTAAAAATAATGTATATATATAAAAAAAAAATAATAATAGGTATGATTTTTAAAGTTTTTAAAATATAAATAATACAATACATGTATACAACTGCAACATTTTACCTAATTATTTCTAGAATTAATTTCACTACAGTCCACAATTTTTAGGGGTTTTTATTTAAGTACTTATTATGCATTACTGTATTAGGTTTTAGGAAATGTATAATTGTAAACAATATAATTATATACTTAATATAATGAATTTAGATGTTTTATTACTTAAATAATAATTAATTATTTACATGTACTTTACATTACTTAAATGCCAGGTACAAACATTTGGGCCATTTAATTAAATATGCATAATGCTTATTATACTATTAAGCTATATAATTTTAAATGAATTAAAGTATGAAACTTTGATACTTTAAATTTTTGTTGTCTGAATACTTGTCAAATTAAATTTTAGTTTATTAATGTAGATTGCTGTAACCTGTAATATTGTTAATATTGTTTTAGTATTACGGATAAACTAAAAACTCCACTAGTTTTCACTATCATATTATCGTCGATCAAGTATACTTCAAATCAATCGACATTACGACCGATACAATTTTACGCGTGATTTATAAAAACAGTTGAATGAAACGGTCGTTTGATTTTATCACACTCATTGATTGTATGGCCACCAACCACAGTGGACAGGTCATGTTTATTATACATTATACTATTATTTTATTGAATTGTACTTCAATTTAAATTGAAATACCTTTATGTGAGTTTTACTTTGCCTGATTGACAACTTGGCATTGTGTATAACCGACGCACAGCTAGAGATGACAGATATATATTTTTTACTTGGCACGTCGACGTCTTGTTTATTATGGAACATTGTGCACTGTGACAAGGTACGACAGATTTCCTACTCGGCCTTTAACATGTATATTATACGACTATGGAAATAAGAACCAATAAAACGGTTAAGTAAATATATATATATATATATATATATATAAGTATTATAAGTTTATAGAATGATATTGTAATATCTAACATTGCGTAACGACGAAAATAATATTTTAACCGTATTACGTTAAACCCTTCGATTATTGTTCATATTGTTCATCGTTATCTATTCACTTTGTCCACCCTTTCCATAAAAGGTGTTACAGAATCTTGCATTATATTATTTTTTAAAAAAAATAATTTCAAAAAGTTACCCTACAGCCGTATCGTGGGACTAACCGGCTGAGGAACTGCCGGAAGGACCAGCTGAGACGTGCAAAATGTAGTATTAATTTTATGTGTGTTCCTATTGTCACAATACCTCTTGTGCACAATCGTCCTGATATATTGTTTATTTTTTTTTTAAGGTCTTTTCAGGCGATGGCAAAATGCACGGGGATTGTGCGTAATGCGAAATCCTCCTCCACCTTCAATTTGTTCAAGACTATCAGCAGCGGTGCCCCGCTAGGACATAGAAATAATGATAGAATTAGCTGCGTTTAAAAGGTCAAAGGGTTCGGTTGACACAAGAAGGGTCAACAGCACACGGGAGGGTGCGCGTTTGAATTGGTCGGCGAGTTGATCGGGGTGCAAAAACACCAAAGTACGTTTAATGGGTCTAAATTCAAACATTGTTACAGGTGATATGTATAGGTAGGTATACTATGAATTTATTTTTGAAATTTGTTTTACCAACAAATCCTTATAATCACTGTCAAAGCATTTACATTAAATGTTTCAATACTCTTTATACTTAGCTTTTTATGACCAATTGTCAACGTTTGATAAAGTTGTGTTTAAGATGTATACGTAGGTGTATAGGTTTATTAGGCATATTGTTGTACTTTTACGTGTATAGATGATTTTGAATAAGCACTGATTGTCGAATATCTAAAATTTGGGTATTTACCCAAATCAGTTTACAGACCGGTTTAACGTGCTATGATATTATGTACACTGTACAGTGTACACTATAATTTGATTTTTGCATTATACAGACATAAAAAAATACGATTACCGTTTTAGCCATTATTTTCATCTCCGTTAGGTATTATAATACATTATGTTTATCTTCCATGAAATTAGATTTTATAACATAAAGAAACAATTACGTATTTTAGTTAACATTGTGTTTTTTAAATAAAAACCATCGCGTACTCGGTTGACAGTCGATGCACAATATATTTTATTATACATTATACGTATTATATAAATGTATTTCATCTATCCTTAGTCAAATAAAATATATAGATTTAAAAAAAACAACTTTTACTAACTATCTTTAAATTAATCAACTCACGAGAAATTATAAAATAACACATTATTAGCTAAACCCTGAACCAATAGTGAACCATTAATTCATTTTAATTTAAAACCCGGTTTTGACGGACTAATGACTGGTAATATTGTATTATTATTTTTCAACTATTTGCCTACTGGGTGCATTTTAATAGCTATTAGGGAAGGTGTTCGTGTGCAACATTTCTATGTACACGCGTGCATATAAACCATAATGATTTTTTTTTACACTCGATTAGCAATTTAGATAAACATGGAACGCGTTGTGTGTAAATTGTACCACCATTTATTTAAATTAATTCATATATTTTTATATAGCTACCAAGTTAGAGAATAATAATATTCACTAATATCGATTTCTTATTGCTCATTATTCATAATTTTTCATAATTATTACAAAATATTATTAAATTTGTAATTTTCAAACGTATTATATAAACATGTAATGATAATATTTTATGCACTAAATACATTAATCGAAATTAAGTAAATATATACCAAATATAGTAATACTTACGATTTAATATTTTATGGAAATCGCTGGAGTATGGTTTTAAAATTGTCTGATTTTTGTTAGATTAACGGAAAATTGTATATTATCATACATTTAGGCACCTACCTACTTAAAACATTAAAACTCTATAGTATGCATAAGTTATTACTTTTAGGACGTAAAGTGTATTTGATCAATATGTAAAATTAACCATGGGGTTTACATATAATTTTATTATTTTAGTTTAAAAATATTTACGGCGGTGTTCGATTTAATGCTGTTCGATACCCGTATATACCGTTGACATAATATCGTTATGATAATTATTATTCTACCTGCCTACTGCGAGCTTATGATTTATTGGTACACAGTTACAGGTAAGTATTTACGAACATACTCAGAGAGTGCTTTTATGATAAATGATCCCAATAATAACATCATATTACCTACGCAATAATTAATACCATGAACATATTAATAATATTTTAAAAACTATAATCAAATAATCGAATTATTTTTATATAGCCTGCACTATATATCATGAAAATTACACATGAATAAAAAAAAAACTGGAAATGCATTTTGAAAATTATATACAATATCAGAGGCAGATCAGTAAATTGCTGTTCTTTTTTCCTCTGTGTACTACTGTAAATATAAACTGATATTTTACATCTATATTATAAGTTATATCATTATTGATAAAATGCTCTACACAACGTCTAGACGCGTAGTCTGAACCGGAGTTATAACAACTACTTTTTTTTAAATATAATTCTCTTACACGCGTCTGAATATGATAATACTATTTTAAACATAATATTATAAAATATGATTTCAAAAAAAAAAATTAATGATTTTAATTCCAAACCAATGGTAACTATCCAGAAAACTACAAATGTTGACCAGAATTCAAAAACTCATAGATTTTTAACCATTTAATGAGATATTGATTGGCGAGATTCTGCTAACACCATTTCGTTATTCTTATAAAATATAAAGTAAATATTCCAAACCACTCCTCGGATCACTGTAATCCATTTTATGTTTATGTTACATCCGTTAATCGAAATAGTCTCAAATTTATTCCAAATTCACACCTAATATTAAGCCCGTTATTTCTCTCCTTGCTTCATTACTAAATCAAGTTAGCACGCAATCATTTATATTAATTCGACGTACGTGTATTATCTCTGATAATATATATATATATATTATCATTATTGTGATTAATGACTATCATGTTGATGCCCAATCTTTAGTCTGTATATTTTCATTATTAATGCAAGTAATTTCCATTTCATATTATAATTGTCAAGACTAATAAATTGTATCACAATGTAAAACAATATACATTAATATAATGGAACCATTGCATAATATACTACAATAACAATATATCGAAATCGGTTATCAAAATAATTTAATAATATTTGTGGGAACTATAATTGCATTCATATATAGACAAATGGTACATTAATATATTATATAGTCGTGTAAATTAAGACTTAAGGGTGAACAAAAAAAATGTATAGATCCTAGTCCAATAGAAATGATAAATTCGACGTAATTTGAATCGAAAAATTAGTAAAATAAAATATGTTAATAGTGTAATACATTGTATTAAGTCTTAGACTTATTAATTATTTTATAGTAATTTCATCAGGTAAGCCACTATAATATTATTGTCATGATACGTTCTTATGCAGTGCATAGCATATATTGCTCCTCTAGAAAAATCGCAAAAAACCATTGGAAAACTTAACGTCGACCGTTAAATCACGATTTGTCAATTTTCGATGATGTCACCTACCTACTATACAACTTACCTATATCGGTGCACGGCATATACACACGCGCACACCCCACACAAGCACGCCCGGCGATTTATTGCGCCGGAACACAAAGGGAGACGACGTTCTTTTTCTCGCCACTTTTTCCGATTGCCCGCTTGTCCAATATAATAATACGTGTGCACGCGCGAGTGTACTTGCACTGCATAATATATATATATATATATTAAATGCAACTCCACTTCCACTGCACTCGGTGGAAGTCCGCAACGTCTTAAATACGAGAGCGCGCGCGTGTGTGTACGCACGCCAAGGGTGCAGCTGGTTCCTATAAGGCGAGTGGTTACTATTATATTGGTTACATTTCCCCCCCCTCCCCCCCTCCGTACGTTTCTCACGGGATACGCCCCCGCGCCGAAGATATGATTTTTTCGAGTGCGTTTTTGTGCGTGCGCTCGTGCAAGCATTTCAGCTGCACACGAGCACCCGACACCCGAAAGACATCGCTCTTTATTGTAGCCGACCCGTCCCTGCCGGTCTCTTCCGCCGTGGAGTCAGTGCGCCGGCGAGCGACCGCCAAAGCTGTGTCGAAACGCGACAAATTATATTCACTTTTTTTTTTTCGTTTATTCGAAGACGCACGCGTTGCAACTACTATAATTAATAACAATAATAATAATAATATATCTCATGCAACTACGGCTAATATATGCGCGCACGTGTAACACATTATGTTGTCAGATTTTGTATTTTAGATCAGAGTCCCACTCATTAATATTACCTACTGTCGCCATTTTAAATGACCGACTATTGATAGGTGTAAACGTGATGAAACATCTAAAGCTCCGGCATAGTATTATGAACACGATCGGCGATTGTATGTTTACATAAATTATACTTATTTCTTCTGTCGAGATGAGTATGTCACATCTCACAAGCTATATAACGTGTTGTAAAGAATAATGAGAACATTTCATTTATATTTTTACTAGACTCAAGCTCGGTCGCCCAGGCATTTAAAAAAAAAATTAATTATTTTTCCAAATCGCTAAAAAAAATATTCAAAAATCACATCCAAATTCGATTATTTCTAAAGAAAAGTGTTTTAAAATTAAAAATGACCTTCTAGAGTGCATATAGGTACCTACTACCAAGTATAAATATTGATAATCTATATTATTATTTGTATAGGTTTAATAACATTGTTTTAGTATTCCTTCTATCAGAACAAGAAAATACCTAATTATAACAAACGAAACTGAAAAAGCATTTAATTTTATCGCCCTATACCTCAGATTATAAAATGATAAAATATATATTATATGTATACATAATAAGACAAAATACATATAACTCACCAACGTGTAAGCATTGTATTCAATAATGTGGACAAGATACAGCGAGGCAATTATCTATCATATGAACAGTGTGAACTATATTTAATTAATTTTATTTGAGAAAAGAAAAGTTATTAATTAATTTATTGTTATATTTGTATATGTACCAAATAATTAGTATAACATTTCATTCGCAATCTATAAAATCAATTTTTTTAGAAAAAAAAAAAAACATTAATTATAAAATAATTTAAACACATTTACGGCCTAATTTTACATAATTTGAGTGACGTCGGGTACTCTTACCTATGTCGTTCAAATAGATGATTTGGTTTAAAATTTTACCTCCAGTTAGAGTTATTATTAGAATTTTTAATTAGTTTATTTATTTATGAGTCTGTTTACAAACCATTAGAAATTTGGCCTTGGCGGTGAACGTGTTTATGCGAAATAAGAAGTGACCCAAGTTAACGTTTCGATATAAGATATAAGCATGTATATCATTTATACAATTATAGGTAATTGTTTATTGGCATGGAAATTATTGATTGATTCCTCCACATAATGGCTTGCAGACTGGCCTCACTAATATTTTTAGCCATTTAGGAATCGAAGACATTAATGGTTTATTACTTTATTAGTTGACTATACTTACTACTGCAGGTATAGGTAAGTTTTAAATTATATAATATTAACTTAATTCAATTTTTTCAGTATAAAATAGTTTTTGAATTGAAATAAGTAAATATCTACCTATAAGGTCTAAGAATCATAATTTGTAGTTACAAATGAAATATGTAAGCAACGCTTGCAGTGGTTATATGCATGCCACGCCACTGGTGACTGGTGAGGTATAACGAGTTTGTACCATAATATGTCTTGTTAACCATTAATAACTATTTTAGACAATACACCTTCGGGCATTGCTTCCGTGTGGATATCTATATAATTTTCGACACTGTGTTTGTGTACATGTTAAATAGGAATAACAATATTTTAAATATTTGTGACTATCCGTAGTTCGGATAAATAATAACTAACACACATAATATTCAATATCATAATAAATCATATCATCGCATAGATACAAAATTATTTTATTTACTATGTACTCGTATATATACATGCCATTTTACAACTCAATCTTAATTTACGTTTTTATATGAGTTTCAGTTATTTTGTTTAACATGTAGATAAAAATGATAGGTATATTTAGTTAATAACTATGCAATGATGTAGTGCATATTATATGGTACGTACTCACTTTTGATATTTTATAATAACAATAAAGTTTTTATTTTTCGATATTACATTAATTATTAGTTATGATTGATTTTTAGCCGTCGGTGTACTGGCGTCTGATCCACTAATGTCCATAACGTTAAAAGAAAAAATACATTGCGCAATAAATGCACTAAAAAATCAGTTTTGGACTTTTGGTATAGGTATTATTCGTTTTTAATACAAATATCTATCTATTTTCACTGTAATACAAGAACAATATTATATACTTTAGTCTATTTTTATTTTTATTAAAAATCTTTTAACAGATTACTGGGCTTCACTGAAATAATTTGTGATTCGTACTATATTTCTATAACAGATTAATAATTAATATATATGACTGAAGTTTCAAATCCCTATTGAATACTATTTATTTACTGTTATATAGTTTTAAAACAAATTCTATGCATAACAAATATATTTTTATCATAATAGATTTGATTCGCATTATGATGTTACTATAAAATTTATTTTAAAAATATTTGATTTCTTTAATATATAATTGAATTATTTTGAACTTAATTGAGACGCAAATCACTAATAGCCCAGGTTAGATTTAAATAAATATCGTAAAGCTTCTAAAATATATTGCTCTTATAATTTTACATTTATATGAATACCATTAAAGTGTTTGACTGTATAGTGTTACACAATACGTCAATGTCTATTTCTGTAAGTATGACACCGGCCAGGAAATTGATTTAATTATAAAACTTCACCGAATACAAAAACCTAGCTATAGTTTCTAAGAAATTGTCTAATTACAAAGTATACCAAATATGGGCATGCGATTGCATATAAGTTGATTTTCAGGTACCCGTTTACCTAAATCAAGACCGGTGAATTGATTCCTGAGCAATTATTAAGAGGTATAAAGGTATATATGAGTTGATTCCTCTTTTTGTTTTATATTAGTGGAAAATGAGGAAAAAGGAAGGGTTTATGAGGTAAATGATGTACAAGTAATAACCTCATTGACAGATGCCAATTTTTGAAAGCGATGTGTTTTAGGTGTTTATTTTCCCCTTATTAGTCCCATAGTATGTGAAAAAAAGCCAACTATGACGACAATTAACAACAATTAATAACTAAATCAAAAAAAAAAAAAGCTAGCATGATAACATAGTGGATTTAAATTTAACGATTGACCAAATTGAATTACTTAAAAAAAAAATTTGGGAGATTTGTCATCTAATCTCAGCATAATATGGTGTTCCTGAGTGACTTCTATAGGCTGCACTCGGGAATTAAATCACCCACACCACCAAATACATGACTGTAGAGTTTATTTATTATTGTTACGTCGTTTTGAAATTCGATGTTTTCTTATGAGATAAGCGGCCAGGCAGGGTAAAAGCAGTTGTTGTATAATGATTAAATTTCCCGAGTTGGATTTTATTTACCCGCGTGATGGATCGCCCGACTATAATTAAAATAAATATGTTTTAATCAATCCGATCGCGCGCTTATAATATAGTCGTACTTACAGTAACTTGTAATCAAAAGACATACCGAAAAATAATATACACGTAATATGCGTCGACTGGTTTGATATCCTTAAAAAATATGTACACACTCGAAAACGGCGACCGGCCGTGATTAACCTACGCCTCAGACCGCGATACTGCAGAACGATATACAACAAAAATAATAATCATAATTAATTTTTGTACATCACGCAGTCCAGCTGTATAGGTGAAGACTGATCGTGGGGGCTACATGATATTAAATATTTTACATGCGCCTATACACAATATTATTGGCTATTCCATATATTAGGTGCGTGTAGAAACCGGTGAAGCGGAAACCTGAATTTCTTATTCCGCGCATGATTATTCGAACACTGTTTTTGTGTATGTCAATTACACTATAGGTGAAGGTACTTACCTACATTGTTTTTTGATAGAATAATAAATTTCCAACAACAATATACATATATATTATGTATGTGTATCTATATGATGTATATGAAATGATTGTAATATGCACACGTGCGATTAAAAAATGTCTATGCAGGTACACGCATACTCGTGCGATAATTATTTTTTTTCACTGTTTTCTTTTCCGACCATTTCTCGGTCGGGCTTGCCCTGCAGCAAATAAGCACTAAATAGCGGCAGCGAGTACGAGTATTTAATAAACATCAATTATCTACTTGGAGTTACGAGAATTTGATATCATATATTGAAATAGTGGAAGATATTTGTGTAAAGAAGAAAGGGCTGGATAAGAGCCACGCGGCCGTGCATAAAGGAAATTGCGAATTTGTTAACCTGTTTGCGTTGTACACAGAACAAAGTAAATAAAAGGGGTCATAATTGTACAGTGTATTAATTGCTTATACTTATGTAAACCATTAATCTTGTTTCTATATATATATATATATATATATATATATATATATTTTCATAATAGAATCCTCGGCAAAGGCGTGACAAAATTACCATAATAACACTGCTATGGTCTTAAAAATACCACACAATAATAATGTATATGCATGTATTAACAAAATAATTGACACCGATTAAGGGCACAGAGGTTTTTATATTATGCATCTGAATACGCATACCACATACGTTGTATTATTATTTCACAACAATTCAATATGGAAGACAAACGAAATTGTTAAATGTAATAAAATAAATGTTTCTATTATTACGGTCGGCCAAAAATATTTGCTATTTTCATTATTATCTACCTACTGAAGTGCTAGCATGCATAAAATAGGTACTACTATTTAAATTGTCTATTAACTGTAGAAGGAACGATTTTACAGAATGATTAACCAAGCATGCTCGCTTCCTTTTTCTTCTTTAATGATGCAGTTATTCAAAATCTGATTTTTGGAATTTTGAAACATACTTAAAGATCATACTTTCAAATTCTTAAAATTTTTCATACTACTTAAGAAGTATTCTGTAGTGATACAAACATTATTTTTCAAATGAGAACCCCCCGCCCTCCTTTTATTATAAATTATTTAGAGGATAATTTGTTTGAAAATGTATATGTACCTAAATAAAAATTCGAACACGGAGTTTATCAGTTTTTAAAATGTTTAAACTAAGAAAAATTGTTCTTGAAAATGGTTTTTACAAAAAATATAAAGTAGTAGGTAAATGTAATATTATACCTAGTATTATTAATACTTGGACTATTTTTACAAATTATTAATGTTGATAAATTAATAATAATAGATAATAATCATTAAAATTTTAAAATTCCCATATCTTTCAAATCTATTATCTTTAGTATATGTAAACAAGGTTAAATAACTCAAATACTACTCGTTCAAATCAATATTTTCAAAAAATTTAAAAATTATCCGTTAAATCATTAGAGTAGAAATGAGAATTCTCATTTGAAAAATAGAAGTTTGTATCTTCACAAGACATTTTTTAAGGTATATAAAAAATCACAAAAATTTAAATATACAACGATTAAGTATATTTAAAAATTTCAAAAATCAGATTTTGAAAATAACTGTATTATTAAATAAGAAAAGAGAAGTGAGCATGCTTAGATAATCACCCTGTACATAAATCATGCGTATTGTGTAAGCTAGATTCTATAATAAGTTCAAAGTAAAAATAATGAATGGCTACATTGCTATTGAGTAACGACAGTCATGAGAAGTTAACTTCACACAGTTAACTTACTGTTGGATTTACATTTTAGTATTTTACATAATTTTGATTTTTTTTTTTATTGCACATTGTAATGCTTTAGTATAATATATAAATATTAAATATGACTAATCATATTAAGATGTAGTAAGACACATATACATCAACAATTAAAACGATTTAAATCAATTATATAGTAACATTCAAGTTTATTATATTAATAATATTTATTTGTCTCTATAATCACTATTGTGGTATATATATACCACAATAGTTTTATATATACTATATATAACTTGGGGTCTAATAAGTATTTTTCAATTTTAATGAATCTGGAGTAAAAATGTCTTGTATGCCATTGTGTTTGAGAAGATTCTTTGAAAAGAAAATTCAACGAGACATAGCGACAATACATTTAATAAGAATATGTGTGTTTCTTATTAAAATTATTCACACATATTATATTAATTGGTTATAATAAAAAATGATTGATTATCTACCTAGGACTTATGGTTAACATTAAGATATTCAACCTGTTACTTATCAATATTAACTGACAAAATTAGATTCTAGGTAATGAATTGGACTTAAAAAATCCTGACAACTCCCATGCTCAAAAATAAGTATTATGTGATTTTGTTTTAAATGTATTCTACTTTTAGATTCTAAGCGGAGCGATGAATGTATTGACTTTACAATGTTGTGTTTTTTTTTTGTGTCTATCATCACGTTTTAGTGCAGTAAAAGTGCTCCGATTATCGTCATCATTTGATAGAAAAGTGAATCTAGTTGGTACTTTAGGAGGGGTCAAAAGTAAAAAATTCCCAATGGTTTTTAAACAGGCCGGGAAAAACAAAAAAAAAAAATAAGGAAAATCGGGAATTTTTTCAAAAGCAAAGTTTTACGAAATTTATTTTTATTTTTAATGTAACAAAAAAAAATAATGACCATAAATACATGAAATTTTCACCAAATGTTTATATAAACATTTTCTAAACACCAAAAATATATCAAAATATTTTAACTTTTTTTGAGCTTTTTATAAGCATAATAAATTTTTGGGTTTTTTTTTTATTATTGCTGATAAAAATTTTATGAATCGGTCAAAAAACTTGAAAATATAATACAATGTTCTTTATAATTTGTTGTAAAAATTAAAAAAAAAGTTGAGCATAAGTCTTAAACAGTTTTTTATAAACGTCTAAAGTTAAAATTTTGAGAAAATACGTAAAAATCACAAAGGTTTGCAGTTTTTTTTTTTTTTTTGATTAGGAAATTTATAAACATTTTTCTGTTCAAATATAAGATTTGAAAATTTAACACAAGAATCATTATAAGTTTTTCTACCTTTCATAAAAAAAAATTTAATGGAAAGTCAAACTATTTTTTATGAGCGTTTGAAATTAGACATTGGATATTCACCCATTTTCTCTAGGAACGATTTTCTTATTTTGATGTAATCCAAAAAGAGATAATTAAAGTCTAAAGACTATCATTTTCTATACACCAAAAAACTTTTAAAATATTTTGACTTTTTTTAAGCAAATTGTAGGCTTAAGAAATTTTATGTTTTTACAATTTCTTTTCTTTAAATATCGATAAAAATAATTTCATTTCGTAAAATTTCTTGAAAAATTAATACAAGATTCTTCATAAATTGTTCAAATAACAGACCAGAAATAATAAAAATACATAGGTAAAATTTTGTTTTTGTAAGCATTTAAACTTAAAACTTTGACCGAAATTCATTATTGAACATTTGCAAATTATTTTGTAGTTAAAAATTATAAAATGTTCAGTTTTTATAAATAAGAATTGAAAATTTAAAACAAGGTTTTTCGCAAGTAGTTTATAATGTAACTAAAAAATCAAAAATATTCATTAAAAAAATAATTTTTTATGGACATTTTAATTTCAAATTTAGATGAAATTAGATATTTAAATTAAGAATGGCAATGTAAGTTATTCTGTTGAAATTTAAAAATATTTTTCGTAGGCGCTTGAAACGTTTAAATTATGTTATTATATTGTATACACTCAATGATATTTTAAAATACTATGTTTTTGGGAAAAATTAATTTAACCTACTGTATTATTAATAGTAAAACTAATTATTTTAATAGCAATAATATCATAGAATACACTTAGTTATATAAGCTGACAGACCGTCTTCGCTCAGAATCATTTTTCTTATACAATGATATAAAATCAAATTCGAATTTAACATATTCATGAAAGTGATCCCGATACTGTACAGTAGAGCGGTACCCACTTACCGACCTTTTATAGTTTGCAATTCTGATTTCCTATTTGTTTTACTATTTATTAGTAAGTATTATTGTAGTAGAATAAAATTAATCGAATGTATTTTGTTTTCATAATAAACATGAATAATACATTGTTATTCATCTCTTAATACGTATCAATGATGGCGCGTGAAATCAAAACCTATAGGTATGTTTACAGAAAATGAATGAAGCGAAGTATAAATAATTATTTACTTACATAAACCTAGTGTTAAATTTAAGAGGCGATCACCATTCTATTAATTTCACAAATAGAATTTTTCAAATATGTTTTGACTATAGAGAAGCTTCTATCAGATAAAGCTTTTATTACGGATTATATCTATTATACATATTTTTAATAATGTTTTAACATTAGAAACGATATCTCCAGGGCACATGTTAATGCATCCAGTGAGTAGGTTGGCGCTGTTGTTTCCGTCTTCCAGACATGAAAGCCCAGCCTAGTTTACTGAGTAAAAAGTACGCAACCGCGCCGCAACGGATATTGCTCGTACCTAGTGAAATTAGCACTCTACTACCACGTATACGGCCGTACGTAGATACATTACTCGTATATGAATATCTAATATTATAATATGCGTTTATAGTGCACATTATAATATCATGTTAACTGCAGTCGTAATGCACACGTTTACCACGGCGCGCATAAAATAATATTCGCCATTAATAATAATATAATATATTTTCTAGCCCGGCAGCTGGATCATATTTCTCGTATATAATATAACACATATTATACACGTATATAATATACTACGTGAATTTTCGCTCGGTATTATTGAATAGCCGATAGTTCGAGACCCGAGTGTTTTATTACTACGTCATATAATATATATAAAAAAAATAAAAAACCGGCCAACGAATTTATAAACGATGTTGGGTAGAGGTATATACACATACCACGACCGCTATTAATCTTGCGCACGTAAGTACATGTACCTACGTGTACACATATATATTCATTATGCGTGTACGTATAGATACGCGTATGTGCACGAATACGCGCACGTGTGTGTGTGCGCGTGTATCGCATATATCGGTACAATCCGCGTCGCTTGTTACAACCGTATAACGAGGTGTAGGTGAACCGTGTACGTGTTAATAACAATATTATATCATTTATATTATCTCGTATCGTTTAAGTACGTGTATTTTGCCCGCCCCTCCGCCCGCGTGCGCGTCTCTCTCACTACATATACTATATAGTGAGAGATATATCTCGCCTTTTTCCGCGGTGTCTTTGGTGTTTACACACCGCGACGTCCGGACCAATATAATGTCTTTCTCCTTCGTCTGTCTTTGTATTAGTTTTAAACCGTGGGCAATTTCTTTTTCTCTCTCTCTCTCTCTCTCTCTCTTTGTGTGTCTGTGTCTGTGTGTGTCTATATGTGTGTGTCTCTCTTGATCGATCGTCCGATCTCCACGCTTTTTTATTTCGGTCCGGTTTTACGCGCGAATCGTGCCACCGTCTGAAAACACGATAATGGGCTCTGTTCGATCGGAAATATAATAATAATAATAATAATTCCGTTGTCAAAACGTGCTACAAACTTGTCCAGGTCACTAAGAATCATATAGACTTTTGTCGTCTCTACATTAGAACATCGTATAATATGAAATATATATATATGTGTGTGTTTCTTCCAATTTTGGTCAGTTTTTGCAGTAATGTATAGATACTCGAAACAGTAATAGCAGTATAATACGGCAATTAAAATGATCGAAGATTATATGGTAATAATGCTGTAATAATATACTGTAGTTTAGACTTTAAAGCGGTGGATACGTGGTTAAAAAATATAGGCAAAGAGTCGAGAAATTGATTTTTAAGACGAAAGTTAATTAAAAAAACGAATAAACGAATAACACTAATGTAGATAGTTATTAATAATAAACGATTACTGAACTATGCAGTGTGTATAACTGTATAAGTATACTTTTCAAACGTCAGATCTCGGATCTATGAGCCAATATAGATGCTAAACAATTTTTAGTCCCTCGCGCCCGGTTTTAGGCCGACGCTTTAACAAAACACCATTTTTTTTTTTATAGTGAATTTCGTCCTCCAAACCTTTATAAAAGTTTCTACATCGTAAATGTATAACCATAAATTCGCTAATTTAATATTTACTAATAACTATAGTTTATACTTAAATCTGAATAGTGAATAGGTAACTACGCATGAACTACAAATGTTGCAACGTTAACATTTATTTGCAAAAACGCTAAGTATATCGTATCGTATATGCTTTCAACACGCATCTCTTTTTCAATGTTTTAATACTAGTTTGCAAATTTTATTAGTTTTTATTTTCCTTAAATGCATTAAAAATAATCATTGTATTTAAAAAATGATTTTTAGCAGAGCTGAATTACCCAAGATTCTATTATATAATATTATCGATGATGGTCAAAATGTAGTTTTTTTTTATATGTACTGCAAGAATCAAACGGTTTTCTTCTTAATACCTAATAACGAGTACTTGAATCTCCAATTCGATCTGTTGATGCATTTATTTAAATAAATTGGGCATTGACAAGACTCGATATTTTAGTGTTAAAAATCATACGTTATATGCCTGTTCATAATGCATATCATATAGATATAATTACATTTTATAACATATTAAATTAATATTTTATTTTTTATATAATTATGACGTTTCGACTGTACTCTTATATTGCACTCTATTATACAGAAGTTAACTGTTTAATATAAACTATTTTAGTTAGAATAAGAATAAGTTAGATATATCTAAATTCAAATTACCATGAGTTAACCACTTATCAATTTTCTTTCCATTGGTATTAATAACTAGCGATCATAGTATATCTGTCGTGGGTTTCAAGAGATAATATAGGAGATATATTGAGATACAAAAGTCACTAATTACTCCTCTAATTGGCCTATAAATTATTACGATATAAATCATAAAATTTTAAAAAAAGATTGAGAATTGGCCGTTCAAAGCTAAACAAATATAACTATACTTGATGGTCAAAGAACTAAGAAGAATGAATCTTCTACGTGTTTAACCTGTGGAACACAATTAACAATAAATCATATTAATGTATTAACTGAATGCCCTATCGTTATCAATTTAAATTACAAAGAAAATAATATAATATATATCCGGCCAACTATATGAAATTCTGTGACCACAAATCAAAGCATGCATCAAATAAAATAATACTTCTGTTTAAAACAAATTAATTTCAACCACTAATAGATATTAAGAACGGCCATTGTAAAATAAAAACAAATAATGTTAATACTAATAAAAATGTAAATAGTAATTATTATCGCTAATAACTACTGTAGCTGAAGTTAATATAAAATAAAATGAAAAAAAAAATCATCTATATATCTTATGGTGTTAATGTGTTATGCGTGTTTTAAAATATCCTGCATCGTGTATCTATAACGTCATTGATCTGTATATTTATTGTTATTATTTTATGAATTTTATATTGTCACGGTTGCAAGACATATAATATATATATATATTATACTATTTACATTTTTTCGTGTTCACCGGATCAATAAAGAAACATTGGTGGTATAGTTTATGACAATAGTGCAACGATTATTCATTGTGTCAGTAATAAAATATTAATTTTTAAGCAAAAAGACTCATGGGCTCTATCACTAGATGGCCTACTCCCACCTCTTGTAAAAGAAAAATCAAAATTATGTATATTTTCAATCAAATAAACTTATTGGGACATAGAGCACAGATTGTAATGATATTTAAATTACAATAAAAAAAATTAATAATCATAGTGTGTTGATAACACATTTATCGTCCAAAAGACGCTCATCTGAATCGTTTTTTATTTTTAATCGGAAGCCGTACAATAATAGTATACGTAACATTATTAATAATTATTCGACTGTGGGGAATAAGCCGTTACGAGAATCGGATATTACCGTTATAATATATGTATTTCACCGGGAATATAGGCGCCTATATATATCTCGGGGCGAATAATATCGATTTGGCATAGTCGTGTGTAGTGTGTATCTACACTGTGTACAGGGTGGGCCGTGGCGATTTCCAACCTGCTTGTTAAATAAATATACGCAAAAAAACTGTGGTTCATTCTGTACAATAAAGTAGGTATTTAAAATATGACGTAGATTAATAATATAATATTAAAATGTATAGTGCCTATTGCAAATTAAAACTCTTTTTTTCTTTACTTTCTTACCGTCCAAATGTATATTTTACTGAATTATATGCAGGCAACGAATGCGGAGTTTCAGATCGTAACTGCAGAAGTAATATTATAACTGAGTAACAATTCCGAGATTTATGTACTTTAATAAAATAACGAACACGCTACATCTACAATATGTATGCCTATTTAAATTATTATTGTGTACTACAATTTACAGCGCCGTTAACGATCATTTTTATTGATTGTTTCACGCGCAGAGTAACATGGGTTGGTAGGTTATTTTAATATAGGAACACGTTTGCTGAACGCATGGCAGTATGGTTAATAAATTATATCGATCGGTAAAAGTGACTATACGGTGGTGGCCATCCATAGTTCGAACAACAAATTAATTCACACGATAGTCGTGAACATTACTATAGTGTTATATGTTTTACGTTCACCTATGCTTATAGCTATTAATAATTAATATACTGTTATTGTGGCTGAACATACCTATACAACTTCCGTTGCCGTAAATCGAATACGAATCAACGATGTAGATGTTTGTCTGCTACGGCTATAATGACGAAGTGCGGTTTTGTTTATATTTTTAATTTGGAGGACTTTGAAAGATGTTGTTTTACATCTTGTATCGGGCGTGCATGTAATAATATGTTTTTAATATTTTTTCCTACGACTCGTGTTGTAGTAGTTGTCGTCAACTCGATTACACAAAAATTTTATGAAAATCGTTCTTGTAGATTAACGGAACAGCATAATCATGATAAGCAGATAAGCATTCGTACAACATTTGATGTTAGAAAAGCTATTAAGAATAGATTTCACGTTAAGACATTTTGATTGAGAGATTGATATTTGCCGTACAACCTGAACTTCAAACTATTTACCTTATGTCCTTATGCCTAACTATAGTTATGTCAGTACAGTAAAATAACAATCGCAGATAAACGTCTATTAAGTAATACACATGGCAAAGATACCTTCAGCAAACCGTAAAACGTCTATAACTGCAGTCGTTATTTATAAATTTATAATGTAATTCAATGTAATCGTTTAAATAATTTTCTAATCTACTGATAATATGAGATTGATAAGTTAAAACAAAACTGGCAGATTTCTTTACTGCAGGTGAAGAAAATATATAAAGGTGTATAGACAGAGGTCACAAGCTTTATGATTATGCGTTGTTAAAGACTTGGTATCTGACCAATCAAATTTTAAAAATTAATGGTATTCGTGAAATGGTATTTTATCGAATTGACAAATGAATATTATTCTAGATTAGCTTATATTGTATTTGTCATTATATAATATTAATAACGGTATTTGGATCTTTAATTACCTTTAATAACAACTAGTGATTTTTCGATTTAGTGGACATTTTCTTTCTAGTAAAGACATTTTCTCGTATCGAAACAAAGACATTTCCACTCTCCTCGCCGAAAAAATGTAAATTGTTTTTTATTTTAACTTAATTTTAAACTGTTTAATGTATATTATTAGTTGCAGGGTTGGCCTGGAAAATTCCAGGATGTTTTTCTGGATTAAACTTTTAATGACTAATGATTTTCAATACAAGAGAAAATCTTAGAAATGAATAACCCATCAACCCAGTTTACATTTAGGTATCATAGCATAAATTTTTAACTGAAAAAAATTATTTTAATTATATCTTATAACTTATAATAAATATATTATAACATACACATTAAGATTTTAATTTAAATTTATTTGTATTTATCAATTAATAGGAGAAACGTTCATTATATCCAACTCATAGCGAAAAAAAGGCATGGGCGGGGAAGTTCTAAAAATATAAACATAATTTGGTCCGTTCAATTTTAATTTTAATTCTTCAATTTAATCAAATTAATTAATTTTTTTCGTGAACTTAGCATAAATTCAATGATCTGGGTAGGTCGGGCATTTGCCAAAGTTTATAGTATTAAGAACTACGAGTATCTCAACTCTCAAGTCTACATTTAAATATTTTTATTCTCCGTATCCATCTTAAAAAATTATTAGTACTCTCTCACTTTTATAATATATAGTCAGAAAATCAGTAAGTTGCTAGGTACTCAGTCCGAAATCGCTGAAACGACACTCTGGCAAGTACCTATGTGATATTTTTCAAGCCTATAGTGTATAGGAATCTCCTCTATATACTGTGCATTGCAGTAATAACGCGGGTAATTTAAAATTGGTGAAATTAATAATTATTTTACGTTTTTTTATTATATATTTCTGATTTGCGAATTGGTATAACTATTTAGGTTTTGTTTAGTATACGAGATTATACTAGTACATACCTAAAGAGTTATATTCAATATATTTTAAGGCTCTGTTCTATTCATAAACGAGCGGTGTTAAAAAATGATTTTTTAGTACCACCCGAAATACGCTTTAATCTCTGTTTCATTTAATGTAACCGATTCTGAACCAAGTCAAAGTTTTATACATATAGACACAACTTACACATTTTACTCAAATCATACTTAGTTTTTATTTTAATTATTATACGTATAATAGTATGTAATAATTATTTCGTATTCATATCCGTTGAAAAAATCTTGAGAAAAATAAACAGAAAATTGTACTAATGTATAAATGGTTAGTAAGTTTTAATAAATATAGGTATACAAGTATGTACCTCATATTGTCAATATCATTGAATGATTATTTTAATGTCTTAACTATATTCAAGTTGAATATATATATTAGTGTAGCTATATTTGCGAAATATAATATGATATTATCTTAATTTTATGGTTTTAACTTAATCAGTAAAAACTACAAACTATAAAAATGAATGATGATAATATTACAAAACATATAAATGTTATAATATTAAATATCTTTAGTATTTTATTATTTTATGTTCACGGCACTTAAAGTAGGCAAAATAATAAGCAACTGTTAAAATAATATCAATGGTCGACTTGAATACTCACCCACAACATTTTAACTGAAGGTTATAAATTTATTATCATATCTATAATATTATGAGAATAATGTAATAATTTACAACTTTACTTACATGAAATTTATTTTAATCTTTTGTAGCTTGCTGTGCAACACAATTATTAATACAAATGATGACGGTTCGTTTTAAATTTGATCATGCTCTTACATCTAGATATACATTGAACTATAGTGATAAAACTTAAAGCGACTTGAGAATTCGACGATAACAAAGTGCACAATATTACCAATAATAAATTCTGTAATAACATTATATTTTTTTTTACCTATTATTTATTTATAAGTTAGGCATGAATTTTTTTTATGTAATGTTCACTGCTCAGTACAAGAATGATCTGAACCGCTCTCATTAAAATAATTGAGTCATGAAACATAGTATATTCATCAGATAGTTATTAAAGTGCTTTGATAATTAAGAAACGAAGGTCAGTAGACCAATTTAAAATTAATTTTCATTTGTTTGTTTATAAAGCCGAAGTGTTCGTTTTTTCTTGAGTTCAATACGTTTAATTTCTAATATAAAATATTTATTTATGTCCACGTAGTGGTAAGTTAACTAATCAACCAGTCCTGACTCGTTCAACTCTTTGCTGCTCACACAATTATACTCGTCTTCGTGTCGATAAGTTAACATGACGTACGTGATATAGACTGCAAGGACTCTTGCCTAAATATAAAATGAATAATATATGAAACGGAAAATATAAATGGTTTTAAGTATGAGGTGTCATGACTATTGTCTATAAGGGAAATTAAAGTAAGGACACACGTAGTAGCATTAGTGCGTGTCGTACTTCTTGTTGTTCTATAGTTTGGTTTTTATTAATTAGTAATACCTAACTATAATTATTAATTAAATAATGATCACACCCATGAATCATAATAAAAACGTTTATTTTTTTAGAAATACATGTTTTAAATTATTTTCAAACCGTCAAATAATAGTGCTTGTATAATATATTTTTATATATTATATCTTTTCAAACTTTTTGATGACCTGTGAAAATTGTATGGACCATGGACGATAGCTCCCTTGTGTATATTATTATTTATTATACCTACTAGACATGTTATTAAATTTCGCAAAAAGGTCATCACATTTTATCATAATATACATAAATACGTTTGGCTTAATGGATAGTAAGTTACGGTTTGAAGTAAGCCGCCATTGGCCCTTTGTATTTTGCGTCCGCTGCCGTGTACGCACTTTTAGTATTAGTTTCGTCACAAGTGCAGTGCGGGTGTAAAAAAGGTATTATGATATTTAATATTCATATCTATAAGTGATATCCTAATTGAGAAAATATAACGATGACAATAACCAGTTTTCGCAATACTAAATCTGTCCGTGTGTAACATTTTCCAATTGTATCACACATTAGGTACACGCGTTTAGGTATACACTATACACACTCGCAATCAAACGCGTTTCTCTGTTTGCGTAATCGCATCTTCATAACGTACTTATTATAATACAACATTATGTATGTTCATATTATGCATAATATACATTATATTATATGTCTATGATTCTATATATCCGTTACACGCTTTTATATACGTAGGTATTATAAAGAAGTAAAATATATGTATACAGAGAACGAGCATATTATTATTGCTGCAGTGTTTGCCGATCTAACTATAATAGAATACAATATGCTACGATAGTATATATATATATATAATAGGCCATTTTAACGGATTCGCAAGATTTCCTCACAAAAGCGCTCATTGTAATATATATATAAATATAATATCCATAGTATAAATATGCGTACGTGCGTGTATGTGTGTGTGTGTGTACTGTTAAGTACACAAAAGTCTCGTTCGGTTTTCATCGTGAGCCGACATTTTTTTTCTAACGTTTCCCCACCTTGTCAAAAGGCCGTCTCCCCTCCACACGCCCTGCAGTGCCAGCCACGAGGGTTGTTGGACCCAGCACATCCGCCGATTGGTCGACCGCGGACCACCCTCTAGTCCGTCAAATCCTACAACCGTCACCCTTCGGAAAATAAAAAATAAAAGTCTAGAGGTTTTTATTTATGTTTTTAATGTTTTAAAAATATTTTTATCCTCTCCACGACCCTATGTGCAGAGTTGGGCACAATTTTATCTAGATAACTATTCGAATAAAAAATTATTATTCGAATAATTTTCACAACGAATTATACCGTATAATTTATACGAATAAAATATTATTCAATTAATTTTCGTTTACTTAATTGATTAAACTTTGGTTGGTAATTTTAAACACGCAAATATTAAAAATAATAAATTAAGTAATTGTAAATTTTATTTTATTTCAAATAAATGCAAAAAATATTATAAGTAAAATTACTTTTGAACTATAAATAAAATTTAAGAAATAGATATGTTTTTTTTTAATTTGGATTATTATAGTGTAAAATATGTATTTATTTGTAATAATAATTTTGTAATAACTATAACAAAATTAAATAACAGTACCTAACAGTTAGGTCCTAACTAAATAATAATAATAATAAAAATAATAATAATAATAGCTATATGGGACATTTCCCATCTAATATCTAAATGTCTAATCTATTTATACATTTTTGTATAGAGCTCAATATAAGTTTTGAAAATTATTCGAATAATTATAAAAAAATCATTTGAATAATAATTTATTTGAATAAAATTTTATCTAAATAATCATCTAAATAAAAAATTTTTCGAATAACGCCCTACTCTGCCTGTGTATGCACCCGCACACTATATGGCAAGACGTATCATGTCGTAACGTGATAGTCGGTCTAATATCGTAGGGCGATTATCTATTTATTAATTCAAGGTATTTCATCGTCATGATTGCAGTGTTTATCGACTATAAATAAAATAAATAAATAAAAAAAAAATAAACTACATATATTTTTTTTAAATGATATTACATATTAAAATACGACTTTATCACTACGTAAAAGTGCCACTGATGCGATTATTCTATAATCTATATATATATAAATGAATGTCTGTCCTTTATACATTCCCAAACCATTCAATAGATTGCAATTAAATTTGAGACAGAGATATATTAGATCTCTGGGAAAAAGATAAGACTAATTTAATAGAGGAAAGGTTTAACCCTGGGAGTTGCTCACACAAGGATTTTGAGATTTACGATGGAAATATTTGTTTATAAATAGTTGCTATTGGTTTATAATAATAATAATAATTTGTAATAATAATTAGTACGAAAGAAATTATTATTATTATTTATTATCATTGAAAGAACAAAAAAACGACTTTAATATTTGTTTATCTTTATTAAATTGTTGTTTCGTAATTAATTGTTTCCATCGCATATGCGTCTATGGCACTTAAAGTTTTAATCGAATTTGTAAATTTCATATTGACAATTCGTATGTTTTTGTGGTTTTGTTTTTTTTTTTTTAATGTTCCGCTGACAATTTGTTTATTGCACTCCGTGTGTTTCATATGAATACTGATTCATTCGCTCAACAAATTTGAATTAATTTTCAACGCCATTTTTGATGAACTCAATGCATGTCTGAAATTATCAGTTTTATGGCAACACGTAGACATACATAAATTGAACTTGAAGACTAATATGTGTGTACAACTACAAAATTATGCATCAGCTGATGGTTTCTCAAAACAATTGTTAGATATGGGGAATGGGAAAATAGCAATCGATGAATCAACACAATGCATCACATTGCCAATAAATTTCTGTAAAATCACAGCAACCACCGATGAGTTAATTGACAACATTTTCCCAAATATAACACAAAATTACAGAAATCATCAGTAATTTAGTGCACGGGCTATATTATTAGTAGTCAAAAATAATCATGTAAATACAATCAATTTCATCATTGAAAACGAAATTCCAGACGTCACGACAACGCACAAGTCTATCGATATTGTAATGAATCAAGACAAAAATGTTAATTATCCAACTGAATTCTTAAATTCACTCGATTTGCCAAGCATGCCATCGCATCTTTTAATATTGAAAATTGACGTGCCCATCATTCTTCTACGAAATATCATGACTCTGTAATGGTACCAGGCTTTAAGTGAAAAAGTTGATAAACAATATTATCGAAGCTATAATTTTAAACGGAAAATTTAAAGCCAAAGATGTACTATTGCCACGCATATCGATGATTCCAACAAGTATACTATTCGAATTCAAAAGTTTGCAGTTTCCGGTGCGACTCGCCTTTCCAATGACCATCAACAAAGCACAAGGACAATCGCTACAAATGTGTGGACTGAATTTGGAAAATCCATGCTTCTCACATGGACAGCTATATGTGGCCTGCTCACGCATCGGAAAATCTGATTTATTTGTGTAGGCACCAGAAGTAAAAACAAAAAATATTGAGTATCCAAAAGCTCATCAATAAAATAGAATTCAATCGAAAATATGAATTGTCATACTTTTCTCGACAAAACGAATAAAAAAATACATCATAATGATCTAAAATAAATTGAATATTGCTGTAAGGATATTACTTAGTATATTTTAACCATTATATTATTTTTATAGAGTTGGTATTATTAATTTTTTTTTAATGGGCAACGAAGTGCACGGGATCAACTAGTTTATAATATTTTGCGGTTTAATAATAATTTCGAAAAAAAAAAATTAATTATAATAGAGTGGAAATTTTTAGGACAAACAGATTCAAACATTTCAAAAGTTGAATAGTGCTACTCTTCGCCGGGAATTACGTAAGTTTGAAAATTTATAGGCGAGACATGTTATGTATATACAGTTATATTATAAGCGTAAATTGTGTAGTTTTAAGTACGGTGTGTATACATTAGGACAAGCACGGCGAATTAACTTCACCTACATATATACTACCTATTATAGTAAGTATATAAGTACACGTAAACGACCAAGTATTGCACATAATATAATACGTCATAAGCTCGTATTATTATATTGTGTTATATTATGAACACGTATCTATATATCGTAATATATGTCCGCTAACAGTTACGAGTGGCAAGAGTGAGTGAGAGCTATAGAGAGTGAGGGGGGAGGGGTGGTCGAGCTCGAATAAGAACTTTTTTTACAACGCACATCAATATGACATATACTTTTCCGAACGTGTGGGAAAGTCTGGACGATAATCGTGCAAGGTCCGTTTCAATGGGAGCTTTTTTTCTCCGGTCTACGCGTCGCCTTTATATTATATTGTATAATAATACTATGCTATCCCGTCGTAGGGTTATAACAGCCCCCGCCGCCGCCGCCACTGCCGCCACCGCCGACGATGTTTTTTCCGGCGCGTTATTCGCTCGGGGGGGATTTTTTCTTTCTTTCCCCCGTCCGTGTCACAATAGGGGTACGCGTATTATTAGCCGACGGACCGATGTCTTGCGTACAACGTTATATATCGGTTTATATCATCTGTCTCTTTCTCTCTAAAGAGCCTATTCATTGAATGTATAGGCATACGATATTGGTTTTTATTTTCTTCGCACGTCGCGTAACGAACGTGAGAACGGTTTCTAGTCGCCGTATATATATATATATATATATGCACATGATATACGTTTATTGTACATTATATACTTATCCGATACGTGCGTGCTGAACGCACTGCAGACATCGAGAATAATAATAATATAATATATTGTTACGTTGCTGCATTTTAACGGTTATTACGAACTATTGCATTATTACGACGCGTTTTATAGATGATAATGTATAAGTAATAATAAAATATATGACTTTATATAGAATTAGTATTATAACTGGTATTGATATAAAATATATATATATATATATATTTTTTTTTTTTTTTTTAATCATACCGTCGTAAAACCGAAACTACAAGTTAATATTAATAATTTAAATCGACTCATTCCGAATCTTTTTTGTTTTATATACTTTGTTCTCTGCTATATGATATAAGCAAATAAATAATTTACACAACACTTTAGTAATAATTTGTACAATATTATAATATATTAATACAATAATTGATAGTATATTATGATATTATGCTGTATTATAATTTATATAATATAAACACTTAATGTAGTTAATATTATTTTTTGCATCAATTGGAACAATAAAAATTATAAAAAAAAAACACTTTTCATTGCTTAATTAAATCAAAAAATTCCATACTAGAAGCTTAGAATAAAATAGTTTTATCTAATAAATTGTCAAAATCAATTTTCGGGAATTTTTCAAGATAATTACTAAATTATTATTAAGCAAATTAGCTCAAATAAAAAAACATTAACCAGTGCTGTGCTAATTCTTAGTATAATTAGGACCCTCCGGCATGCATAGTTGATGCATCATTCAAAATGACATTTGATATCACTTCTAAAGGCAGTCTAAAATTCTACACACATGAAAACCTCTACCAAAACTACTCGCTATGTTCACGAATAACTTCTTTATGATGGCAATTAATACGAACCCATACATTACGCATATCGTAATATTATTGTAAACTATCAATAAACAATGAATATTATTCAGAACTAATCATTTAATTTTTTTTTAAACTATACACACATTTATAATTTTTTTTTAATCACCTTTTTATTTTCAATATAATTTTATTTCTAAATAAAAAACACAATATTAATAAAAATAAAAATCAATAAATAAATTATAGAAAGGTTATGCTTATATATAAGAACGCACACTATTATCCACACTGAAATTTTAATACGATTATGTTATCCAACTATATTACGCTCAGATTAATATTCGAGACTTGCGTATACTATGTCTTATCCGTAGTAGATTATAGACTTATAGTGTACATTATATGTATAAGTAGGCTATACAGCCTACACCTATTTTATAAGATATGTTTGCCATTTACCATTGCAGTTTGACAAATATGGTATACATTTATGGATTCACGGATTGACCATATTTTACATTTTCACGACCAGCAAACAGCGACATATCTTCTATAACGCGGTACAAACACAGGCATGTCGTTAGACATTTTCCGCCCTAATTCTTTAAAATTATATGCCACGTAAAAGTACCGCATAACTTGCTTGTATCCTAGCGGCCTACACATACATAATATACCTATATTATAGTGTACGAAATTAATGTTATGCATTATATTATGATTATGTGTCTATATATATACGCGAACGAGCAAGGATGCAATAAGACGGTTATAATTTATAGACAATAAGCTATTCATGCATTATTGCATAAAATACGGTGTGCAGGCATTGCAATTGTACATGCGTAATATTATTGATTAGGTATAAATACATGTAGTATTTATAATCAATGGTAATATATACACGACAATAGATGGTATACGTATGATATTATTATTTTTTTTTCTCTTTCGAAAATCCCTATACAAACGGCAATGACCATCCCTTCGCCCACTTGTAGAGCCAGGTATCACCTGTTGCAGTCGTGCAAGTACCGGACGCGGCTCTCGGGGCGGGGTTTTTAATTACCTCGGCGGCGACAGCGACAACAGTCCGGGTCAAACGGCGGCGGCAGTAGGCGGTCGCGAATACTTCTCTGCAGCTCGTCGGCACGCGGCTTTTTACTCGTGTGCACAATGCGAACTGTTTAGCATAATTAAGATCTAGTGGCAGGTTGCAAACACGAAAAGAAAAAAAGAAAAGAAAAAAAAGTCGTAACAATTATTATATATATTATATGCGGCATACGCGATGCAGCGAGCCCAGCAGCAGCCAATGAAAAAAAGGGAAAAATGTTTTTTTAAAACGCGTTTTGTAATATATATATATATATATATAATACGCGTATCTACTTCACAACCACCACTGGTCTAACTGCGCTATCGAACGATCCAGATCGGAAATAGCCAAGAGAATAATAATAATTGTCAGGAACGATCGTGATAGCCCCCGGGGCCTAGATATGGCGAATAATAATAATAATTGGAAAAATATTAATGACAGATTTTATTCCATTGCCTATTATATATGCGTATAATATCCAACTATAATAATATTACAACGCATTTACCTTTTATTTTTCTATCTCCTACATTTCTATATTATATTATAGTTGTCTACTACCACCGCCACAGCCGCCGCCGTTTGAAATGGTGTAACGACCAGGAAAAACGTTCACCACGTCCTGTCCAACGGTCGGCCAACGACATGCCGACCCGTTTCTATAGCAGTGCGCGTGCTACAGACCGTTTCGGGTGGTCGACCGTATAGAATTTAATATTATAAAAGTATAATTTAAATAACTTCGAAGTCTTCGAACTGCTTAAGAGGACACTGTTGTTTTTGTTTTACAAATGCGTAACATGAAAGATTTACGCTCAGCAGCTAACGTTTAACTTCGTTAGTTTAAAAATTAAAGTGAATAAACCTATTATAAAACTTAATGGTTAGAATATTATCTGTGTTTGTATGGTGGTAGTTTTTATGGTAAATCAATTTTTTTAGCAAGTTGCGGGTATATAAAATAGCGCAGTTTAAAAACGCTTATAGGTCTCTTAAAAACTGAATTATCGTTCAATACCGACATATTAACACAGATAATTTTTTTATCACGAAGTTTCATATATGTTAAATTATTCTAATTTTTAATCTAACGAAGCTAAACGTGAACTGCTGAACATAAATTTGCCATATTACGCACTTGTAAGACGGAGACAACAATTAATGTCATAATAATACGCGCGTTTTATGTAATTGTTAGCATTCGATTTTCGTGAGTCTCCTATATAGCTCCTGTAAAAAAGGTACCGCTGTAAAACAATATTTGTTATAACCTATAACGGTTTTCTCTCGAAAACTATATGCAATTTAAAAAGTAACTAACAATTTAATCAATGACGCTAATTAATATATATATATATGCCTTCTTACAAATTATCAGTAAATACAATCATATTGTTTTATCATATAGTAAATGCGTGTTTATGCTATTTAAATAATAACCGAAGCAGTACATTTTATACATTTAACTACATCATCTTATATAAAATAACACCATATCTTAAGTATTTATATTGGATGTTTTGATTTTATAACTTTATTATACAGTAAGCATCAGTTAAGGATGTTCTAGACAAATTCTGTTTTTTTTTTTTTTTTTAATCGATAAATTCAACAAAAACCACGAATTAATAAGACTACTTAAAGTAATTTCAACAATATTATAATATTACCTTGTTTTTATACAGGCCAATCACATAAAAATAATTATTTCATACTTATATAATGCCTGCAAAGAATAACTATGATTATATTTTGATTTCACAAGTTGTACAACTAATGTTTAATTTTTTTGTAAATGATTTATCTTATTTTGTCTGATGTGTATGACTATGCGTATTTTTGAATAATAAACAATATATCATAATAAAAAACTCGCTCAATTTAATAGCACTCATAATTTTATATTTGTATATTGTATATATTAACCAAATATGGACAGACTGGTAATTACGCATATGTATGGACTAACGCCAACGGGTGTAGTTTTAAAAAACGCTTAATTGAATTGATAAGAACAATATGTAACTTGAAAATAAACCACCTCTAAAAACTGAAGGTATATCATTAACTATAATTATGGTAGGTATTGTGTGTACGAAAAAAGTATTATTGTTCATATCATGCATATAATATATTAATTTATATTATGAAATATAATAATAATATGTTCAATAAATCTCTGACAAAAACAAACTATCCATACGTTTTATAATAAGAAATTATTTAGGTATCTACCTGTTACATTTATAAAGATTTATTGTTTTTATATATTGATCTAATAAGTTTGTCTATTTAAAGTGAATATAATATTGAAAAATGATAGGTACCTAAAATATAGATAAAAATTATACCATCTTATAATTATGTTTTTAATTAGAAGTTAATATAGTTTTGCAATGTTTCGGATGAGTTTTAGTTTCTGAACAAAGCGATTAATGTAGGTATTAATTTTTCAATAATGTGTGTATATTTTTGTTAAATAGATGTATTTTTCCTAGTGGAAAAAATGATTCATGTTATTGCTAAATACAAATTGGTTTTATTTAGAACTTCGAGGAAAGGGGGAAAGCTAAACAATTTCTGTACTTTTCTTAGTTATTGAAAAAAACACTAAAAAATTATGGAAAAAAAATATTTATTTAAAACAAATTTTCTACAAAATGTATAGACATTTGAGGTATTTAATAATTATTAGTTTTGTTTTCTATAAATGTTGATAAAAATTGTTACGCTATACCAAAAACCTTAAAAATTTAATATAAGGTTTCTCGTAAGTTGTTCTTGCTGCAATTAAAAAAAATTGATTGTAAATTCATATAATTATAACAAAGGATATAATATATAGTTAGAAATTTGACAAAAGTCATCGAAACGTTAAATTATTTTGTAGTTTAAAATTATCCATATAATTTTTATGTTTAAATTCTATAAGACTAGAAAATTTTAGACAAGATTTCTCATAAGTATTTTATAAGAAATTAAAAATCAAAGTTTTGCGTAAAGCCATTATGACGAAATTGGATATTCAGACGTAAAATAACGATTTCCCCACAAACGACTTTTTTTATATTGTTGTAATTCAAAAATAATATTCGAATGAATAACTGAGACGGTGCAATATTTATAAAAAGAAGCTTTTATTCTTCGTTTTGAAAAAAAAAAATTACAATTATTCAAATTGACAACAGTGGTCCATTTATTTTCGCGCAATAGAATAATATTACCCACATCGCTTCACACACACACGCACGCACATGTATATAAATTATATTTAATATATATATATATATATATATATATACGTGTTATCTTGCAGGGGCATTATTATTTATATATTATAATCATGTTGAAATTCTTGGTCGCTGCAAAAGTAATGATAATATTCTCGGTGGTGACAACATGTGCGTTACAATACGACGGTCCACAATGGAAGCAAGCGACGACTATACGATCGGTTTACACGCATTTATTGTTAATCTAACCGCAAGACAAAGGCAAAGCGCATACAATAATAATAATCGTTCAAACGGCACGGCCGACCTCGCCGGATTACGAGCGCAGTATTATAGTAGCACCTACGTAATGTGCGACGTAAAACGACATACCGTATACGGTTGCCATCGGTTTAAAATGCTCTTTGGGTGCTAAGAAACTGTAGTCTATATTCTATGCAGAGTGATTCACAATTCGAGGGGACTCATCCCCATTCTTACCTTAAAATAGCTGGGTGCATTCACAAAAATTCTGAATTTTAGATTTTTTTTAATAAATGCGATTTACATAAATATTGAAATTTAAAATAGTACTAGTAGTTTTTAAGTACCTATTAAGGATAATAGTCTATGATAATATGTTTAGATTTTCAGAAGACTAGGGGCTATGATGATTTCATTTGAAAATTCAAGTAGGCACCTAATTAATATTAATGTATTAACTTTTTATAATTTGTAAAAATATCCGAGTATAATAAGTACTAAACTAAATAGTAAATATTACGTATATTATAAATATATACATATGAATATATATATTACTTATTATAGGCTGGTATTTACTGTTTAGTATACAAAGATTCTAAATATTTCCTTTCTGAAAATAATTTATGTATATTATGTAAAACCACAATGAAGGATTGAAGGACTACTATCCTTATAGTAAGTACACCAAGTTTAATAACTCAGAACCCATTATACTTAAACATTTTCAAAAGACACCGCATCTACTTAACAATTTAGAGTAAAAATTGTTGGTTCACATTTGAAACTTATTTTGTGAACTAAGTGAACTTATCTTGAGTGAACACTTTTTAAATGGTATAAATGATTTAAATAATTAAAATATAGTCTTAACTCTTAAATATAATTAGAAATTCCAAAAATTAGAATTTGAATAAGTACGTCATTAAAGAAAAAAAATGGAGATGTTGTACATATGACATTGGTGAATTAACCGGGTTATTATATATATATCATAATATGGCAATGAACAATTTAATGATTTACACACAAAATAATTTTTGACTTTCTGGACCTTAAATTATTTAATAGAATAGATCGTTTAATCGAACTCGATGTTTTTGTGGAAATGTTAATATTTTTGCCTTAACGGTTATTATATTATAATATTTTATTGCTGCCTTTGCTGGACAATATTAATACACCCTATATAACCAATATAACTACCTATAGTTATAAATAATTTTATATTTTCATTAACGTCGTATTGTAGCAGGCATATAATTTGATTGTTTCGGAATGGCTGTACACACAAAGGTCTCAGCGGTAATATTAGCCTGTGGGCGAGGAGCGAGTCTAAAAATTTAAAAAAGTCAGACTGACTATAATAAAATGGTATGTATAGCTCACCTCGGCGCAAAACATTGCAGGTGCGAGCGGGTTGCTCATGATTCAATCCACAAAGATCACAATATTGAGAGGACGATTTTGCACAGCTCATAAGCGTATGGTTAAAACTTAAGAGTTTGAGACATCGCTAGTCATACAATAGTCACGCCTTTGTCTATGCACTGATTAAATGTATTGTTTTACTCATAAACCCGAGTAATTTGAATCGACAGGAATAATAGAAACACGTAAAATACAACTTTTGTTTTCACACATATTTTTGATTTTTTTTTAAAACGTCGAAAAAGCAATTTTGTGAATTTCAATCTAACTGTAGAACGAACATGTGCCCTCGATGTACGATGAATGTCGCCTGCGCAGTACTGCATAATGATATACACAACACACGCAATAATAAACATAATGTAGGTAATACATGCGTAATGTGCCACATCATCGATTCGCATCACGCTAGCTCCGGATCACATTAAAATATAGGTATTGTCTTCTGTTTTATATTAATGTGTTCAGGCCTTGACCGAACCCATGCGTCTATGGGCCAATATCTGTACAGTTTTGATGGGTTTTTTTTTTTTTTTTTTTCATTGACGAGTGTTATCTAAATTCATACATTGATCTATCAAAATAAAATTAATATAATAGTTTTATTTCTGTAAGTTAAATTTGACAACTAACCTTGCCACAGCCCACAATTCCGTCGATTTTAAGTAAAAACTAACACTCAATGCCCAATGGCATAAAATACTTAAATAGTATGTATACAAGTTTAACTAACACGATACGTTTCTAAGGTAGATATCTCAGATATTTCACAGTTGTTCGTAGACAAATCGTTGTGTGCATATTTACTTACTTCATTTTAGGTATAAATCTATTATGATTAATGGTGAAAAAAATGTGACGAAAATAATCATAAAACATTTAAACGCATAAAATAATATATAACAGTTGTATAGTGTATAGGAACTCGTTAGATTTTTTTTTAATATAGTATTGTTAACTTATTTAGTTATAATTTTATGAAATGTTTTTAATTTTGATGATATCTGTTTAGTATGTATTTTATTTTAAATACTCTAACTATATAATAAAGTTTGTAATACGCAGACGGTAGACCCATTTACCGTCCTAAATATCTTAGTTCTCTGCATGTGATAATGCTTTGCAATGTTATATTATTATTATTATTATTACTTCGTGATGCGTGATATTATATATACAAGAGTATGAGATTCGTTGGACTGCGGCTTTTTAATATCATATAATAATAATACTGTACGGATTGCAGATATAATAGATAATGAATGTACGTCGAGAGGCGATATACTTCTTAAAAACGCTGCTCGAGACTAAATATGCGCATGCATTTGTCTGAGACGAGGGGTTAAGGTGGTTTTTTTTATTTCTGGGCAATCGCTCGATCGTATATTATAATGCCGGTATACAGATATATTGTATAACGCACGTCTGCGAGGTGTATTTTTTTCCAACTTTTTTACGATTCGCGATCTTTGTTCACAATGCCTACACGTTCAGCCCTCCGATAAAAATGACTTTGGCGCACACATATATAAAATATACGTGGGAATAATGGGGTAGCGAGAACGATGCAGAGACAGCGGCGGCGGTCCACCCCGAGCGGGTAGGCGGCGAATTATTATTTGTAGCCATATATAGTATTATATTTTATATATACAATATATAAAATATAATACTATAATATTAATATATGTTTAGTGTGTACATAATATTATTATGCTATTATACGTGTATTTCGACATAATACGTATGCATACGAATATGTATATATACATTGTGTATACCTATATGTATTTCGATATTAGTATTATATTATAGTGCCTAGGCGTAAAGGCATGCTAAATCACAAAAAGAACTATAAATAAAGGTCAACAACAAGCACGGCCGTTGCGCAAGACGTATCTCGCGTTTTCATATGTAGCTGCGGGTAATGTGAGTATTTTAATATACATATGATATGATAATATATTTAAAGTATTAAAACAGCGGTATTCGCGATTCGTACGATTTATGATTTGTGCGTAAGGCGTAACGGATGAGAAACTGTACCTATGTAGGTATGGGTATACAAATACGCTCCGCACGAGGGGTACCTTTATACAATATACGATTTCAACGATTATAATATATATTATGCTGCACGATACTGTTATGCAATATGCACAACAATAATTACCGCATGACTTCGGTTAAAATAAATAACTGCATGCTATTTTGTGCACAAACGGCGGAGATGAAATGTTGAATTTTACTAGAGCACCAATTTACTCCGGCCTTAACTGTTAAATACGTTACAGTAAGAAATTACAATCCGGGTCTTATTTTACCACCCCGGGATTTCGGGATATTTAGCTACTATTCCCGGGATCCAAAATAAAATATAGTCTAGAAGAATTATTTTTCGGATTAAAAACAAAAAAAAAAAAAAAATCCATGTGTATTAAATTTTTGACTCGTATATAACCTACAGATGGCGACAACCCTTACTTCAATGGCATTTCGAAATAGTGCAGTCGGCCAATAATATGTTGCGAGCGTAAAACGCATTGTAAACGAGAGTGACAGTTTAAAAGATATAATTTCAATTATACTATGTAACACTATATGATTATCGTTTGTTAATATTTTGGCACTGGTGTCCGTTTTGTAATTGGATATGAATATTGTGTGCAAAATGGTAATTGAGCGTCTCTAGGCCAAACGGACGGTATAAAACGGTCGTTCCGATCAATGGTTAGTATCAGTCTTTCGTCCGTCTTCAGTTGTACATTGTGCACATCCATTATATTCACCGGACACTTCAACCTACCAACGAAATCACCATGCAATTCCAAGTGAGTCTAAAGCCGTTTTTTTTTTAAATTTAAGTTATTGACACAAATTCCACGACGTTAGTATGCAGGCATATGCATATATTATGTACTGCACAGTACATATGCAGGGCAGAGTATGAACAATGCATGATTGATCACTGATTACACGTGAATTTGTATAAAATCGATAAACTCTGTATATAATGGAATGTATAGAGTGATACGACCTTACTGATCGGCTTGTCGCGACACGTGTAATTTTTTATTAAATTATACCCTAGCGTGGTTAACTTACTCGAGTATTATAGGCAGATAACCATTAACCATGGTACAGCCACTGTATGACACGGGTATATAATATAAAACTATCGAATCGTTATCATATAACTAATGTATTTATGCTATACGTTTATTATATTCTTGCAGGTATCGTTCGCTCTGTTTGCCATGGTCGTGTGCTTCGCCGCCGCCGCCGCCGCCGCCGCTGAAACCAAGACGCCGTCATCGGCTCAATCAGCCACCGACCGGAGCAAACGGACCGTGATCGTCCCGCTAGCCGCCTCAACTTATGTGGCAGCACCATATGCCGCTGCATCGCCTTACGTTGCCGCATCGCCTTACGTTGCCGCATCGCCTTACGTGGCCGCATCGCCTTACGTGGCCTCGTCATCTTACTTGTCCGCACGGTACGCGGCCACCCCTTACGCCGCCGCCCCATATGCCGCAGTTGCTTCGCCGTACGTCTCCGCCTATTCCGCTTACTCCACTTACCCGTACGTGGCCAAGACCTTGGTTTCCCCGTACACAGCTACTTATTACCCATGAACGAACCGCCAGACCGGCCACCAAAATCTATATAACGCAACGTTCAATTGACTTTGTTAAGAGTACATATTTAATAAAGAGATGACCTGTATGATAATTTATAAAAACTCGAGAAATTAATGAAAAAACACTTTTTAAATATACTCCAAATTTATTGTTGTATTTTTTTTTTTTTGAAATATGAATAAACATTAAATTAATTTATCAAACACATTTTTGCGGTTTGGTTATTGCTTCCTATTCATCGACCAATATATTATGTATAATACGAATACATTGAATGATTCCAGTGCCGTATCCTAATTGCATGTAAAAATCATAACATAATACAATATTGAGCATTCTTTACTTAACTGGCCACTAGATCGCGAGTTTGTTTTACATATAAGATTAGATAAACATAATAGATACCAATATCACATTGTTAAATTTACCTACCTTTAAAGTTTGTACGTTTTGTTGAAATTTCGTAATTATTATCATGAAAATAATATTATCTTATATACTATGACTATAATTAGTATTCACAATACTTCAATAAATATTTTGTAAAATTAAAAAATAACTTCAGTTAAAAACAATTCTTTTTAAAAATTTTTAAAATTTTTTCATTATTATTGTTTTTTCATTTTTACTTTTTCGAATGACAACAATGGGCTGGTGCAGGAATATACATTCTTAATTAGATATTCAGAAGCAGAATGTTTTTAGAAATATTTCGAATTTTGATTTATAAAAATTGAATTTTAAAAGATTAGTTATGACTTATAAGTTATAAACTTATAACTAATTATATTCGCCTGTTGAACGATATGAATTATAAGTATTTAAAGTTAGACGAGCGAAGTAAAGGACACATGCATACTGTACTGGGTATAGATAAACTCCATATAACATAGTTAATATAATATTAAAATGTTCTGTAAGCTACACATTGATTGGTAATAACTGTAAAAAAGACGAAATTATTTGAACGATTTTATTGTAATGTAGAAATAAAAGAATATGTCTAAATTTGCTTATACAATTAAACCTTGATATATATTACTTATTAATATATTTTGTGGTATATAAGATGTAACACTATAGCTATAATTTACATAGCTTATTATACTTAAACTATTATTATAATGACGACCTTGCAATAATGCAAATTACAATTTTATCAGACGTCCTGTTTTCACTTTGGCAATTGATATTTATTTACTTTCTATGAAGTTTAAATTGTTTTAAAAAATGCTTCTTTACAAAATGCAATTTCAAATGTAAAAGTAATAAGTATGTATTACGAAATACACATGTAGATACATACATACCCATTTGGTATTGTTTTATGCTGTTTTTTTACCTATACCTACCATAGATTATAAAAATAATATTTTACAATAATATACTCGATATTGTTATTTTAATTACATTTACAAATTTAGTATGAAAACTTCACAATTTGGATGATCCATTGATTCAATTACTACACAGCGCATATACATATCCTGAATAGATTTAAAAGTCGATAGAAGTAAGAATGTTCCACGTAACATGAAAGTTATCTATCATGGTTACTCAAGGTTTTGTGAATTTTTTTTTTTTACAATAAATATTTTGGTCAAATATGATGGGCAATGTATTGATTCGTTTAAGACAAAATACAGTTGTGTACGAAGCAATATTATTATTAATTATTATAGACCATATATAATATAAAACATAAATCTATGTTATCGAATTATATACATTTAAATTTATTAATTTTAGAAAAATAAAATACTGTTGATTATTATTTATGACCATATCATATCATACATAATTAAATATTATTTTTAAGTTTGTATTGCCTTAAAAACTCCTTAATTTATATAAAAATCTAAATACATCATAGAAAATGATTGTCGAAATATTGATACGACCTTAGAATTTATAATATAGATGGAATACTGGTACTTTTTAAAGTTTAATTTTCAGAGTTCCAAAAATATTAAATATATTTTAAAATTTTCATAGAATTTTAAATAAATCGTTATTTGTCAAGTAGTTAAATTTAAATATGTTTGAGACAAATAAGCAATAATAACAATAAAATTAACAAAAAATAAAAGTAGCAGGTAGATATAAATATACAATAAATATGTATGATTTATGAATTATAATAACTATTTCATACATTTTCCTACATTAATAAAAACAATATTGTAATTATAAAAAAAATATTATATTTATTAGTTACAATTTTGTTGTAATTTCTTTATTTAAGTTGCTCTCACATCCATTGTGTATAGTTTGTCTTGTAATGCATTTTTTTTTTTGACATTTAGGTGTTGTAAATATGGTGTATATCTGATTCAAAGCATGTTTTTTCAATCTACGTTATCACTTCATCTTGTTGGACAGGTACACTTAATTACTAACCTTTGAAATGATTTGAAATAATTGTTGAAATAACTATTCCATCCTTCGTGGAAATTGTTTAAATTTTTTTTTTTGCTAAAATTTAAATTTTAAAGTGATATTTTATAAATTTGTAGTGCTCTATCTTGAGTATATAGACTTACCTATCTTTATTTTTGTTAAATTTTTGTGATTACTTCTAACTTGCATATTTTTTATAGGTGTATTATATTTTTTTACTTTGGAAAACTTTAATTGTTGAGGATCGTACTAAAAATTGTTTATAATAACCGTACCAGTTTTCCGTTTATCATAGAAAATATGGTGCTTAAATATACTCAAAATTCCAAAAATCAAAATTTGAATGAATTCATTTTTGAAGGACAAAATAAGGATAAGCATACTTGGGGAATTACTCTGTACATTATACACAAACATAGCAATATTTTCCAGATTTAATTTATTTTTTTTTTTAAAGGACATTGTTATTTACACATTATTACTAACTGCATTCTATATTTTTTCATAATTCAAATAGTTTTATAATTAAATATTATAAAATCTTATCATTTTTGAATGGTTATATTATACAGTGTATTCCAAAAATTCCATATAACTCTTAGTATCTCCATGGAAAATCAAATGTGTTGCAAATACATTTTTGCAAAGTTCCACTAATAATTAGATATTCAAAGATTGTCATAAAAAAAATCCACGTTCCAATAGAAACTGACTAAATTATGCGATTTATGTTTTACTAATTATTATTCTTACGAAGTTTACCCCCTAGTCAACTACAGATCAACGCTACAACTAAAGTCATCACTCCTCCTATATACCTCAATAATCAAACCACTCCTAACGTATGCCTGCCTTATTTGGGTAGCAGCCTTAACCACTAAAATTGAAAAAATTCAAACTCTCCAAAACAAATTCCTTAGAATTTGCCTTAAAGCACCTTAGTATATGAGAAATCGCCAAATAAACAATGATACTGGAATATCCCTAATAAATATCTGGATTAAAACCCAACTTAAAAACTTTTACACCAAGCTGAAAGACTCGGATGGAGCCCGCCATTGTTACTAGGATAGAAAACCCAAAACAGGCGACTGCGACCTCGACTGCCCCAAGACATTCTCACATCAGACACCGAAGAGCTCTCATTGGTAGATGTAGAAAAACCAACAAATATTGTCAAACCTTACTATAAACTATTATACCATTGTAATCTCTAACATAAATGTAAATATTAAATGAAATTGTAAATGTAAATGTAATGTAATTTACCGTACTTGTAATAACACCTAATGTGCTGAAACATTTTAAAACAATAAATAAAAAAAAAAAAATTCTTACGAAGTCAATAACTTAATTTGCTTTAACTTGGTCAATTTTTAATAAATTATAATATATATTTTTTTAAAAACATTTTTCAAAATATGATCAAGAAAATGGCTATCTCAAAAGTTTAAAAAACTTAATTGCATAAAAATAATTTTTTTAATTTTTGAAAAAAAAATTTGTTTATATGCTATTTAATTAAAATTTTCATACTTATTACAGTAAAAAATCTACATTTAAATCAATTGATTTGCTGGGGTGATATAGGACTTTTGGGACATACTATGTATAGTGATAATTAGAGCCCGGAACTTGATGATCTAAAAATATATAAAAATGCACGAAAAAAAATACATAAAATGACATAAAAATGTTAAAAAATGATATTAAAAATGTATATTTTACTGTAAAAATTGATAAATAGGTATTGTTTTGATATAAAAATTAAAATATTAAAATTATTATATTATATTATTAAAATTATTTTCATTTAACTAAATAAAACTATATATTAAATAATACTACTTTTCGTAAAATTTCTTTTTTTGTCGAATTTCTTGTTTTTAAACTACTTTATAACAAAAAAAATATTTTAATTTAATAAAAGCGAACATTTTTACGTGGATGATAATTTTTTATAGATTTGTTTTACCTTCAAATTTGTTACACTGTACAATCAAGGTTTTTTTAATATTTTCAAATAAAAATGAAGGGCGATTATCCGACAGCAGTGTTTTATAGATCGAAAACTTCTCTCTACCTCAACAAATGTGATATGGGTGTATTTAAAATATGTGATATCGTTGATGTTCATATTATCTGGTAAACCATTTAGATCATTATCTTTTCCGTCTAATATTTTTGAAATTGTTTGCATTGTATTGTAATCCGTATTTTTTTTGAAAACTGTATTAAATTTTTTTTTGAATTTGACGACTAATATTATTGGGAGCTTATTGAATATTGATTTTTTCAGCTTCTATAATTTTTATAGAATCTGCTAAACTAATTTTAAATGACTCAAGTTTAGCTATTGAACCTGGTAAAGTTCCGAAATTTGATTTTAAGCAAATTAAATTTGACTGTAGCTCTGAATCGGATAGTAAATCTAACACGTATTCAATTAATACTGCGTCGTTTTTATCGATTTTTGTTACGAAATTTTTTATGGTATCAAAATGTTCGCAATAATAAAACGCTGCATTTAGCCATGTTCCCCATCTAGTAAGTACTGGTTGTGGCGGTAATGGTATAGTAGGTGCAATTTCTTTAAAAATATTTACTCTTGAAGGCGCTTTTAAAAATATTTTTTTCCCATTCAAAATTAGTTGATCTACTTTAGGGAAATATTTCCTAATTTGCTCTGCTACTCTATGTAATGCATGTGTCACATATGTTACATGCAACATTTTAGAATAAAATACTTGAATACATTTACCTGCTTTCACCATGTATGGTGCGGCGTCACTTAAAAAAAAGCAATACGTTGTTATGTTTTATTCCATTCGGCCAAATAATGTGAAGTGCTCTGTCAAAAAGTTTAGAAATAATGTTATGGTTAACTTTTTCTAGAACATCAGTATGAATAAGAAATTGTTTTCCTGGATGATTTTGATTCCAATGTCCCTATGACAACATTTGCAATATAACGCCCTTCTGCGTCTGTAGATTCGTCAATAGACACCCAAAAATTTTTATTCTTTACATATGTTTTAATTTTTTGAATGGTTACTTCATAGCATTCATGGACGTAACCTTTTCTTAGTGTTGATTCATCGGGAATAATTCTATTTGTGTATTTTTCTAAAAAATGTTTAAATGCATCATTTTGTAATTTTTGAAGAATATTCGTAGATATTAAAGCATGACATAAATCGTAATAAAAAGACGACTTTTTAGATGGGTTAGTAATCAAAGTTTGAATTTTACTTGAATTTTGTTCTTCATTTGTATTTTTATATCAGTCCATTAATATGTTTAATGCGAGACACGTGTTGTTCAACATTAAATTTTCTATCTACAGCAATCTTAACTTCACAAATTTTATAAATAAGACTGTTCTGTCAGTGGAAAAAATATCTTTTCCAAATTCATCAATAAATGCTAGTAAACACGATCTATTTGATGATTTAATTTTAAGCATTTTTAATTTACGTTTAAAATTGATAAAAATTACACAACACAGAACTTTACACTTTATACTCGTACAGTAGACACTATCGAACTAACAATGCTGTCGAACTCAAATTAAATGAGTAACGAAGACATGCAATTTTATCAAACACGGGTTTATGTCAATTGCAATTATCTGGTATCATTATCCGCGATAACCGATTTTAAGCACATGGGTGTCCCGTGCCTAAAATAGTACCTGCCTACAGTTTATTAAATAATCGTAGATCGCGACAACAAAAAAAAAGATAATGAACATTGATAATCGACAAGTTAATGGAAACTGCATGTGTTACAATAAAATGTAACTTTCAACAAGAAAAATGCAAATATATGTAAAAAAAAAGTACAAAAATGAATAAAATGCACCAAAAATACTAAAAAATGACCGTAAAACATAAAATTCCCTAAAAATGCAAAATAAAAATTCTACCATTAAATTCTATACTTCATGAGTCAAATTTCTGTATAAACGACCATTAAATGTGAGCATCAGAAAAAAAGATGCAATGCATCAAGTTCCGGGTCTTAGTGATAATATATTACTCAGTTTACAGTTTCACACTTCACAAATATATTATATTATGTTACGTTATAAGCATACAGGCGCATAGTTCATACTAGTGATGGAAATGAAATCCAAATTTTTCAAGAATCCGCCAAGTACGGATTTTGGATTTTGGATTTTCGGATTTTAAAATTCAAGGTTTGGGTTTATCATTGTAAATTTCTGTATTTTAATCATAGATCTTTCATTACACTACTTTATGTCCATTCTTTATTCTTGGATAAGATGACGATAGTTTAAATTAGATATCTCAATAATTAATAAACATTTCAAGTCTCATGTACTCATGTATAATTACAGAATAATCAGAATAATTTCTGATACTTGTAAATTTTGATACTAATTAAATTTAATACTTATAATATAACTCATAAATTCAGTTAAAAGCCTTGAACTTATACCTTACAGTTTTAATATATTTTTTTATTTTGTTAGTTGCTTTAAATAAAGTTCTAGTTACAATTAGTGTTTGAGTACTAAAGTCTATAAATAACATGTTCAAAATATCAATTTATTTTAAAAAATTTGTAGTTATTTTGTATTTAATTTAAATAATTCTTGAAAGAACACTAATTCAATATTTTCAAATTCGAAATCCGGATTCAATGCAAAATCCGGATTTTAAAATCCAAAATCTGGATATACGGTAAAATTCGGATTTTCAAACTTCAAACATTCGGATTTTTCCCATCACTAGTTCGTACAGGGGCAGCATATGCAGCAAATACTACATCTGAATATTTTTTAATAGGTGTTAACTGTATATCCAATAAGAATATTTTTTATTTATACACAAATATTTTTTAAAGTATTATAGGTATTTCATCATCAGAAGAAAGATTGTTAGCACTTAAAAAGCATAAATAATAAATAAATGTGTAATATATTATGTGTCCATGTGTCATGAAATATATGCGTTATTAAAAACAAATAAAACACTTCCTATGAACAAGTTTTTTTTACTTTTTCAAATCTCAACTAAAATATAGTTTTTAAGTCTCATAGTTAATCTATAATTGTACTATAGTCTTTACAGTCATCATCGTTTGATACTTTTTAATTTGGGGGGGGGGGGTATAGATCAAAAATAAATATACATCAATACCTGATTACCTATCCACTTTTCAAAATAATCCGGAATAACAAATAAAAAAAAAATAGGGGAAACGAGTATTTTAACAAAATTCCTCATAAGTTGTAATGAAAACTAATAAAAATGCACATACATTTTTTATGAGCTATTTAAGTTCAAATTGTTGACGGTATCGTATATTTAAACAAAAAATAACGATTTTAGTTATTTTGTTGAAATAATAAATTCAACACACACTCGTACAACGACTCCGTCGCGTCACATAAGCCAGGTGACAGAACAATTGTAGTGAATCTCAAATTTGGGAGTAAGCGATGGCCGATGAGGTCTACAAGACGTCTACAACGCTACCTATATAGGCTATGGCAAAAAGTGAGTTGTCTACTTGTCTCCCCCACCATAAAAATAAAAGAACAAAATAACGTCATTGGTTGGTACTACAGTGTTGCAAAATTAGGTACCATGAAAGTATATTGGAACAACGCTATCGAAAAAACTATCGAAAGACTCTAAAGCGTCCGAAACTATTAATACTATTAAGACTGTAGCCTGTTAAATAATGAATGTCCGAAATGCTGAATCTCTCGTTTTTAAACAAGTCGCGTTAAAGTGCAAAATTTATAATGCTCGGACATTCGGTTTTGTACTCTTGGTGTTATGGACATAACTCAAAAGATTCTATAGATTTGACCGGTCCACGGTTTCCCGCCCAATATTAAAATGAAAAATTTTAAATTATTTAAATGGATCCGAAATCGCTTCTAAGATGACAGTCATCCATCGACATGAAAACAAACGATGTCGTTGTGAATTTATGATCACGTTCACGAATCGTCGAGACAGAAATTCCGGGCCTCGTTCGGAGTCCATTAAAAATTGTCTTGGTTCTTGCACTAAAGCGTATTACAAATTTATAATTTATCATATTATGACTGTGGCCTATGGGCTGCACGGATCTTCACGGATTTTTCTCCCAAGCGCAACAACGTACACTGCACACACTGCACGAGAAATTGATATTATTATTGCGCTATTCGTCCCGTGATAGGTGGCTGATAGTGGACGGACGCGTACACGTCACGGACCGCCGCCACGGCGACGCCATTGCGCTCGACCGGAATCGTGGCGATGTCAGCTCACGACGCGATACCTATCGAACACGCTTCCCCGCCGCGCCACAGTCGCTCAGCAATCGATTAATAATAGTAATAATGATATTATTATTAATCATTCCGATTGATGTTTTTCGATATCGTCTCCTATAAACCGATCCGCGATATTATTATTACTATTATTACTATTATTATTATTATTAATACAGTGAGTTATTAACATTATTATTATTATTATTATCGTTGTACGGGTTGCGGATCACATGGTTTAAGTTCCACGATAACGGTTATCATTGTCTGTCGTGTCCATTACGGTTGTGTCGCGGCGGTGGTGTTGACGGCGTTGTTGTTGTCTATGCACAAAGCCCGAGCGTTGTTATTGCTTATTATCGAATATCGTTGTTGCCGCGTCCGTTCAGCATATTCTGCCGTCTCCATCGTCCGTTAATCGTCGCACGCGCACGCAACGCCATTTCTTCGGATCCGGTCGTCGACACGACATTACAAAGCGGTTCACCATCGTCAGCGGTGTCTTCATCAGTGGCATACGTTGTCGGGGCCGCCGCGGACGGCGTCGTTGCCGCGACAATCGTTGGCAGTATACAAAAACTAGTTGGTGGCACGGATACAACAAGTGGCCGACATCTGGTGCACGGATCAGATCCTCTCGTGAAGCACGGTTAGACACCATTTGTAATGTACCGTTTTGTAATTGTAGTGATGTCGACTTAGACCAGTACCTTAGGACCTAGGTATAATAATATCATAATCAACAGCAATGTCTGTTGGGAATGTTTTGCCATATTTTTTAGTGTGCATGCGCTCGCCTCCGCTCTGATGGTAAAATCGATCGAGCTATGTTCACTTATGTTGGTTCTGGCTGTGTATGGATTTGTTGTGTAAATTTGGCTCTATATTTTCCTCTTTAGATTGCACTTAACCATTAACATTCTAATCAATCTGTTTTTGTTGCGTGTTAGCAACTACTATAACATATGCATTTTTTTTATTTGTTTTCGCAAAACATGTTTATCAACCAGTTGTTTTTGATTTAAATTCTTTCCGAGTTGCAATACAGTAATTACCCACAATATTTTTCACGCTAATGATTTCTGATTTATTTTTTAACAAATAGCTGATAGTTGTCCTGTATATAATATCTATTTTTGATTCAATTATATGTTACCCATCTGGTTATCTATATACTGAGGTGACTAGTTCAGTGACTTTAAGTAAGAAACTAAAATTTAAATTTCACCATATACAATTATAAATTATATTATTAAAAATTGTTTAGGTAAATCGGTTAATACGAAAAATTGACAACTATAAATATAAATAATCCATATATTTAATGGTACTCATCTACATATTACCTACCTGAATAATTATAAATACATTTAAAAGTTTAGAATTGTATATATTAATAATATAAATAATAATGTTCTAGATACATTTTTACAATATATACCCATATATATATATATATATATTAAATTATGCTGATATCAAAATAATATAATATAAGTATCTACTAACCCCAAAAGTTCACTAATAGTGGGTCATGACTCATAGCCCAAAAGTGGGTCACTAATACATTTTTAGTGGGTCATGAAATATTTTTTTTTTGTTTAGCAGTTTAAGAATTTGAATAAACGACTTATACAGTTATATTTATAAAATGTTTTGGAATCATGTTATACATTTTAAAACATCAAATCTATTTTTATAAGTACTTACTTTTTGTATAAGACATACAAATTATCAAGTATTTTGAAATTAGGTTAAATTTAGTATTTAATACTGTATTTACCCTTATAAAAATATATAATATATCAAATTAAATCTTAATATTTATTAGGCATTGTAGTAAATTAAAACCATATTGTATAATCGTATAAAACAAATATTAAAATGTAATTTCAGATTAATAAAATACTCTATGTCAGTATGTAGATATAATATATCAGTTGATAATTAATAAAGATAAAATATCTTTTATTTCAAACATTAAATTACCTGATTAGTGCCATAATTTTTTTGGTGATCATTGAAGTAATTTATCTTACCAAATACATGACACAATTTTACATTCATTCTCACTTTTAATCTAATTATATTCTTCAAATTAAGGTTAAAAATCATAATTTTGTTACTTGGGTGTGATAATTACTTGGATTTGAATAGGCATCCTAAACTAACTAGTAATAAGCAAGGTAATAAGTAATAACTTTTTACCTATTCAATTTTTAATGAACACTTCATAATTAAGTGTACCTAGTTAATCAATAGGTACCTCATTATGTACATAATTGAAGTCAATTATACATACATGCAGCAACTTTTAACCATTTAAATAATAAATATAATTCCAATAATTATTGATTTTTATCACATCATCTTTGTTATTGATACATTTTTAATATTTGCCTAACATTACTTTTTTATTTAATCTACTATTTGTAAGGTACTTACATTTTTTTACATATTCAAATTATTAGTTGTAGATTAATTTTGAATCATTTATCTCCCAATTAAATAATTTAAATTTAGGCAGGTATTTAATTGATCATTTGGATTAATTAAAATAAATCATTAATAATGACAATATTTTTTTATTTTATGGTAAGCATAATAAAGTATAAAGTATTATATTTCATTATAAAATTAGTAAATCGATACCCTATGTAATCTATTTAAATTTTATGTTATAGAAATGTTTGAGGTCAGTGTTTTTTATATTAAAACTCCCGATGCCAATACCATTTTGTATATAAAAATACAGTTTATTGAAATAATAATTCTGTCCTGTAAAATAAACCAAATTTGATCATTTTTTTTAACTAATAAGTAGTAATATTCTACAGGTGACATTGAACTTCGTTTTAAATTTTTTAATCTGAAACTCAATTATATACCTTAAAAATAAGACAAATTTAAGGTTTTTTTCAAAATTATTTTCTGCCTACCATTATTTGAAATAAAATAAAAAATCGGAGTGTAATGCTGTCTGTAAGAAGTATTTTTTTGGATAAAAAAAAATGATCAAAATCCTACAATTCTACAAGGCTCGAGAGTTTTTTTGTGAAGTCAATCTTCTTGATATAATACACTGTAATAACCTCCCCCACTTAAATAGGTATTGTGCAGTAGATTAGTAAAAAAGTATTATAATTAAAATGACAACTAAAATATATAATAACATTTTCAAATTTTGTAGAATTCCGGAAAATTTGAAAAATTGGCACTAGGCCATTTAAATATTATTTAGAATTTAATGGAGTTGAAAAAAAAAATTGTAGGTATTAAAAATTCATTCTTTTCGAATTAGTATTTATGTACCTTAGGCCAAATCATTATTTATTAAGTTATAAGGATTGAACTATATTATTTATTAATATCTACCTAAGATAAAATGATTATATATAACCTATATTTTAAATTGCTTAGATAATTTGTTTTTTTAAATAAAATATAAACATTATGTCAGAAGTCAGTTAATTTAGAGTTTAAAAAAAATGTATCAATTAAATATTTGTTTTATTAGTTAAGTAATATTTGTATCATTTCTAGTAAAATTTCATCAGTGTAAAAATGTTAAATTTGTTAATTATCTAGAAGTTAATTTTGTCATTATAAATATAGTATTTTTTTTTTACAGTGCATGAGGTCTCAAACTGGAAAGAAGCCATTTCCATGTAAGGCCCATTTAAATTTTTCATGGTTAATGTCAAATTTAAATGTACACATGAGTTCTCGTACGGGAGAGAAACCATATACATGTGAGATTTGCTCAAAATCATTTACTTTAAACCAGCAACTCATTACTCATATGAGGTCTCACACGGGAGAGAAGCCTTTTTCATGCGAGGTTTGTTTAAAACCTTTCTCTACAAATGGCAATTTAAAAATACACATGAGGTCTCATACAGGAGAGAAACCATTTTCATGTGATGTCTGCTTAAAAACTTTTACTCTAAATCAGCAACTAATTACTCACAAGAGGTCTCACACTGGAGAGAAGCCATTTTCTTGTGAGGTCTGTCTAAAATGTTTTTCTACAAATGGCAATTTGAAAGTACACATGAGGTCTCATACAGGAGAAAAACCATTTTCATGTGAGGTCTGTCTAAAATCATTCACTCTAAACCAGCAACTAATTACTCATATGAAGTCGCACACGGGAGAGAAATCATTTTCGTGTGAGGTATGTCTAAAATCATTTCCTGTTAACGGTTCATTAATCAAACACATGAGAGTCCATGCAGATAAGAAGCCATTTTGTGATCCATGTAAAAAATGTTTTCCCCAAAATGGTCAGCTTGTAAATCATACAAGAATTCAAGAGGACCCAAGGATGCTAGAGGACAATGCTAACTGTATGATGTCAACTTACAAAAAATCCTTTAATTTAAACAGTAATATATATTAATTGACTGTTCAAAACAATAAATTGTCTATGATATAAGTTTTTAACATTTAATAAAAATAATTTTTGATGCTTAAATATATGTTTATATTTATTTATTAATTTAAAATAATTTGCTAGTGCAAATAATCTATGATAATAATATTGTTTAACTCAATATATTATATTATTTTTACACTTACCTTTTTTTTTTTTTTTTTTTTATTGGAACTTATTGCTTACATAATTTAAAACTATTGATATTATATTTTTTGAGTTAGAGTTATATGACATGAATGCATTTTTAATGACTTGTAGTAATTTATCTTATATTTTTTGTAACCTACGTCCTACAATGGGTTTATATATAACCCTAGTTGTAATCATCGCAGTTCATCTTGGCCTTTGGATTACACTAAATGTTAGGGGTAATCGTCAGTGACATAATATTATGCGCTGCTAATGTACCTAGTTTGAATAAAATCTATTGAAGATAAATAATTATTTAAATCCACTCTGGAATTTAATTTTCTCAATTTTATTCAAATAGTATTGTCATCATTAATTATTAATACTCATTAACTAGTAATTACCATATTATTGATGATAGTTCAATATCTGCTAATTTATTCTGATATAATTTTGGCTTGATATTCATAACACGAAGAACATTTTATCCTTAATGAACAACTATAAGGCTAATATGAGCTGCGTGAATTATATCTAACATGACGTACTTATTGCTTTGGTCTTTGATAATACTTCTATATGATCTAAGACGTATTGTATATATTATAATTAAGTTAACCACTGCGTAAATTTAATCATTTAGTAATAACTGATCTTGGTACGCATTATTTTAGATAGAATATTACTATAAAAATATACAGATAAAATATTGAACTTGTGATAGTTGTAAAGGTTAATATTTTTTATATTATTGTAGTAAAATTCAAAGTGCTATGCAATGTCATATTCTATATTGGAGTAAGTTTACCATAATCAATGTTTCAACACTAGTAAAAAAAAACGCTGAAAATGTTTGTTTTTGACGGATTGTAATATTGTATAATTTATGTTTTTTTTTTTTTTTGTACATCAATGTAATAATATATTTTCTCAAAAATCTAAGATCTAAAATAAAGATATCCCATTTTATTGTAAATCAAACTTACTCAATGTGTAATAAGTATTTAATATTTATGACCATTTTTGATTAAATTATTTAGATGTCAATTAAAAAGTGTACCTATCACTTAAAACACTACTTTTTTAGATATTTATTTTTTTCATTTTAGATTCAAGCTGAATGAGAAATGTATTGGTTTTACAATGATGTGTTTTTTTTCTTTAATTAGAATGTAACCACAAGTATTATAGGATAGAAAAACACATTCCAATAGTTAGTTCTGTATTACAACTTTTTGTACCTATCTATCAGAAATAACATCATACTTATTAATTATTTGTTCAATTAAGTAATCAAAGACTTCCACCAAAAAAATCAAAATCATATCCGTTTTTAGCAATCTGTTTTTGTTATTTTGCTATAAAAAAAAACTTGAAATGTTTGCCAATTATAAATTTAAGTCTTTTATTAAACAGGAATACATTTTTTAAATAATCTTTTGTGTCAAGAATAGTATTTAATGTCTATAATAATTTGATATTTAGGCATATACTCAGTCACATTTTTAAAATAGTAATCAGTATTTTCAAAAAACAACTGTATTCGTATTTATATAGATTCAAAAATAATATCTGGATATTGGTAATATTTTATATTTATGAATATTCTTTAAAGTTAACCTAATTGCAGTTATAAAATTATTTTTTCTTATTTTCCCTTTTATTCAACATTAACTCATCAGTTTAGACCCATTAAAAACATTGAAAATTAGAAACAAAGTCCATAATATTTATTTAAACAAAATGGTGCCTACATCCTACTCTAGCACAATATCAAAAACTTTCTTTCAGTCAAACCTAATTAACTATAGTCAATATAATCTATGTAAGTCGATGCATTAATTTCTGTTAATCGGAATTGAGTGTTGTAGATTTGTTAAAAGGTGCAACATCAATAGTTATATTTTAATTGTTAGAAGTAGAAATCAGATTTATATGCATTTAAAATCCTAAAAAATAAGATGTTTTTATGCTCTATAATTTCATCAAAATAATCTTTTATATGCATAAATATTTGATGTTTCATAAAAATGTATTAAATAATGAAAAAACAAATAAAAGTAACAATCTATACTTGGTTGATGTACTGATGTATATTGTTAAGGTATGTTTTTCATGTGTTATTTTAACAGTCACCTAAGATTCAGCCCTATAAATTTAAAAAATAATTCGCGTCTTTTCATCTTAATAAAGGTAGAAACTCACTGAAGCCATAATTCTTTTTATCTTTTTTTTTTTTATAAACCATTACATTTTTGTGAAATGTTCAAATTAAATCTCAATATGTTGCTAAAACATAATTTTTCATAAAATATTCTCTTAACCTTGAGAAGATTTTTATGCGCTAAAAATGTTTGTATTTTTATTTATAGGAAAATGAATTGTCAAGAAAGCTCATCCAATTGGAGCTGCATACTCAGTAAAAATGTGTAAAAAAATAAAATCCTATCTAGTTATAACATATAAAAAATTATAAATTAACATGTTCTTATAGCACAATAGCGTGCCTAAATTGCCTATACGTTTCGCCGTTTCTTTTTTTAAACACGAAGCAAATTATACGATAAACGAGTGTTGAAAACTTACTGTATTGCTAATTGCTTGCTTGATTATTTATTCATTTCGACACAGAAATGTGGTTTAATACTTTAATATAATTTAGTTTAATGGTACAAGTGTATAGTAAGCATGATATTCGTGATATAATTTTGTTTACTAGGTAAATTTTTAGACATTTCTGAATTAAATAATTATCTATTATAACGCGAATAAAATTATATTTATACCATTGTTTATCCACTAAATTTCTTAGACACGAATAATTGATTTTATTTTAATTATATAATAATTAATAAACACGAATCTTACATTTACCTAGGTACCTAATTTAAAATTATATAAAACAATCTATATTACCTATTAAAGTAAGGTTTATATTTTATTTTATTTACTGGTTGCGATGTATCTAAGTTTGGGTGTTTGAATCATGATTTTAGCAATGGTAAATTATTGCATAGGAACGATTTCGGAATTCATTTAAAACCACAGAATCTAATGACTGCAGCCGCACTCAATATACGAGTATTATACTCCTTAAAGTGTTTGTATACGATTTCCGATCCACAGTAATACCTACAGAGCTTGATGAAATGTGCGATTTGCAAGTCAATATGGAAGAGTGACTACGCTTGAACGGGGGAAAAAAAAAAACAGTTCGTTTGTCGTCGCACGACGTTTAGGCCGTATAGCTTGTAGTAGGTAGGCACGTCGACCAGTGGCCACGCGTCGTGACCGGGTCGCGTGGTTTCCGTGGCGGCTGTTCCGGCGTACTGCACAGTCGAGTATAAAATATATATATATTGATATTATACGTCTTGTTGTAGTGCCCGTGATCCCGTCACCATATTATAATAATAAAATAATATCGTCATCCGCCGGTTTCTATTGTGAGCCCCCCCCCCCCTTTTTTTTTTTTTCCGCGCGTTTGTATAATTTGCGCGTGTCCGTGCGCGGTTTACATATTATTATCGATGTCGGTATAAAAAATAATATATTTTTTTTTTTTTTTATAGTAACGCCATAGTGTATCGACCATAGTTTGTGCGTCCGTCTGTGCACCTGCACCGGTGTAATGAAGTCGTCGGCGGGTGTAGGCCGGCCAATTAGCTCGGGACAAGTCTGACGCCGTAATCCGCGACGCATCTGCGGGCGGCGGCGCGACCCGAGGGCGTATCCGTCACGAATATCATATATATATATATGAGCGCGCGGCCAGTGGCCACCGTATTATGCGATTATTCTAATACATACGTGTGCGGCCGGCATTTTGTGTACGCGCGTGTGATGATAATAATATATTGTATGGCGATCGAATGCGGTCGACGCGCTTATAAGGATCGTGACCGGTAACCCTGGTTTTTACCGCGTGCCGGAACAGAAGGAATATAAATATGTATATATATATATAAAAAAAAAAAACCGATCGCAATGCATGTACTTATTACATTATACATACGGTTATAGATACCATAGTAAAATAAACGGTTTGGACGTTGGAAGGAAACGTTTGCGTTAGTGTTGCGTGTGTGTGTGTGTGTTGTGGGGGGGGGGTGAGGAGCGGAGTCCGGAGTTGTGACATTATTCGCGCGCTGAGGTTTAAATAAGAAAAAAACACTTTTCACGACGAAGTCTGTGCGGCACGTGAATCGATATTTAATAATATATTATTATGATTTTATAACGGTCATGGGTCGTTCAAGGTTTCACAAGGTCCGACCGCAGTTTGTCCGATTGTCCATAAGGACTTTTCATCGAATACGTTTCGAACGTATATTAATAATAGCATGTTTCAACCTCTGGAATTAATATTTTTTTTTACATTACTGCTCATATTATACAAATTACTTACCTTCCTATGTTACATTATAATGATGAGACTATAAAAAAAAATAGACGGATTGATTTTAATTTCTAATGATACAAAGCCACATGGGGGGGATGTTTTAAGGTCAAGGTTATTTTTTGACTATCCTGTTATATTATTACGACATAATGAAAACTTTTAAGTTATTCCAGTGATACCACCTATTATACATACCAGGGTATTCCGTTCAAGGCGCATGCCTTATTTCTAATATTATAGGTAAATTTAGCGTTTTAACTAAATTCGTTTTATTCTTTAATTTCATAGTTATGTCGTAGTTATACCGTATAAATATCTCATAATATGATTATTGAATTATTAATTGTAATTATTATTTATTTAGAAAAAAGTGGGTATCTATAATTTTTGTAAATATAAAATAACTAGTAGATGGGTATTGAGTTGTATAATGCCTACGTAGTATTGATATAAATAAGTCCATTTTTGTCATCTAAGATTTCATTAAACAAATATGATTTTTAAAAACAATATAACGATGACGTGCAGAAGGACTAAAGTATTACAATTGCAGTTCCTATAAAACCGATCGCGGACGATACTTACTATGTTGGTACTTTACATTCAAATTTCAAATACTGTAACAGTGACGGCGATTTGTTTATTTTTAATGCTAAAATACATCTATTGTAGTGCTTAATATTTGTTTGTGCAGTTCGGCGAGGAAAACCAGATTTTATGGGTTAGATTTTGTAGACGCGAGAGAAAGGATGCTGTATCATTGTAATATATATATATATATATCATGATGCGTGAGTGTATACACTGTGTTTAACGACTTTTGACCGAAGAATTTCGCCCGTCGCACATTTACACCAGACGTGTCTGCAGTACACGCGTATAGGTACGTGACAAGAGACTCGTGTACGGTGCCTATACTATATTTAATATACAATATAATGTAATATAGCTGTTTGCGATCACGACAACATCATATAGTCGGCAAGTGGTAGGTAGGTACGGCGTGGCCAATAAGTATATAACATTATAACGTGTTATACCCAATGTTGTATAGTTAAAAACGAGAAAAGACTGCGTGGCGAAAAAAATGTGGACCGACGTCCGCGTGTAAGAGAAACGATTGTGATAATATAAATTATAATAGTATATAAATAGTAAAATAGCTCCGTCGGTCGGCCTGGTGATGGTAACAATTTCGGACTGGCGAAGACGTCCGAGCTCGGTCACCGACACTGTGTACGATCGAGTTCACTGGATATAATAATATCATTACACAATGTGTATCGTACGTGTGTACAGGTCTTACGCTGTGCGCGGAAAGTTTTTATACATAAATTCGCGTGGGTTCTCTGCGCACAAATGCTCCCAAGTCCGATTATACACAATGGTATTGTAATACACATTATATATTCACTTGTTCGACAATAGATACCTACTATTATTGTACGATGTCGCACGCATAAACGAACGTGTCACGCGGTCGTGCCTTAGCTCCAAGCCTTTGATAAAGACAGTCAATATAATGTATACATGATTATTCTGTAGAAACGTTTGTATACGCTACACAACGCCGATACAACTACCTCAATGTGATGTCAGAGCAGCGGAACTTATAACGTTTTAGTGTGACCGTTAAGTCAAACGATTTTAGGCAGGGGCCGTGAATTTAAAAATTGTGCCCCCCTGCCCAGCCACAATCGAAATACTACCGCTCTCGGATCACGTGCTCGCGAACGTTTATTTTAAAACCATATTTTTACCAAGTAGGTATAATACCACTATAGTATAAATAAAACCTATGTAGATAATATGATATTAGGTTACCTGCTTTATACTTACCTATCCGTCGACGATAAATATTTTTTACCTATTTATTAGAAGTTTGTTAAATAATATATGCATAACAGTAAATTACCTACCTACTTATACGTTACATAACATTTAATCGTATACGTATAATATAGGCACTTTTAGGTCAAACAATTATAATGTTTAACCGCTTTTTATTTTTAGCGAAATCGACTAGACAAACAAAATAATATATACATTATGATATTATTTAGCAATCGTTACATTATACAAGTTTGGTCATCATAATCATATAGATATATAATAGTGATATTTCAACCTATTATCTATTTAAACAAATTTTATGACACACTACACTTAACAGGTACACCTGGTAGACTCTTCACAGTACATGACCACGTTACACATACTAATTGATCGTACCTATTAAACGCAGCTGTAGGTATATAATATACCCACGCATATTTAATGACCAAGTTCTGTATATTTATTTGTGGTTTACTTTCTGCGCCTAAGTAAAACATGGCTGTTGCCTGTTAGGTTTTGTGTTGGTGAATAATAATATCTAATATTATAAATGAATACATAATACACAGTCAAATTGAATTGATTATTACCGGAAAAAAAATTCGCACTACCAATAAGATTATACTAGATGTATACCTACCTAATTACAATAACATAATTATTATAATATTTAACATTGCCAATATAGTTAATGTGAGATTGAAACAATGAGATTTTGAATGTTTAAAATATTAAAAAAATATAAAAAGGATGATTAGTATTTAAATTATTGTTAATAGCTATAAAATATTTGTTGGATTAATTGTATTAATCCTACACTGTTAATTGTTTGTTTGTTTATTTATTTTTATGTAATAAAAAATTAAAGAATTGTGCTATGAAACCTATTGATTTCACTAATATAGCATCAATTCTCCCAGTAAATATAAAATATTTTATTTTAGCTTAATTTAATGGGCCAACATTTTTTAACTGTGAAAAAGACCAATGTGTTGTATATTTTAGCATTATAATATAAACGGAGTGGGGCCGGGTAGAAGCAATGCGAAAGCAATTCCCACCCGATCTTATGGTTGAAACAGGAACAGAAAAGTTACTATGTAGTTAAGATTCTTGTTCCATAAAAATCATTGTTATTTAATTTATGGTTACTAATTCTCAATTTTATTGGTTTAACTAAACTGAATAAAAATAATTTCGAAAAATTGATCTCACAAAGTCACAAAAACAAACTACGATAAACAATGAATACCTATACCTATCTATAATATATATGAATAGTTCGTGGTTGATTAAATAACTACCTAATATCTAGAGTAAAGGGTTACAGTAGGATTTTTAATTTCAAACTTGCAGTTATGTTTTTGTCCGAGAAGTGAAGCAAGTTGATGTCAGAGAATAACGGAAAAGTAGAAGCAAAATATAACAAACGTCCATGTATATATTATACGTATGCATGTATTGGCATAATTTAAAACTTTGTTATTATAATTCAGCGTTGTTTTGATCGAAATAAATGATGACCCTGAAATAATTTTATAGTGTAATTCCTGTACTTTAACGATTTCAGAAGAAAAAACAACGCCGTCTGCCTGATTTATATTCTGAGAGAGGTTTCATAAAACTTTTAATCACCTTTTGACTAATTTAGGTAAATAATAAGTCTACTAAATCATCTGATTTAGTGATTTATATATCTGAATGTATCTGCATTTAAAAAAACGAAGAACATCGACCTTGCAGTTCGTATACGAACAAAATGAATGAAATAAATTAACTAAATTCACACCCTGTATTATTTGCTCGCACGCTTGTAGTGAACTTATACAATTGGTAATTTTCATAATATATTTTATACTGTATGCCTGTATACATATCGTTTGAAATGGGTACATTTTATTTGGAAATAATACGCACATGTCATGAAGGTAGGAGAGTACGTATAAAATAGACTCATTAAACATAATAGACATGAGCGTTTTAACGTTAAGTTACGATCTGATCACTGTGCACGCTTTTTTTCCAGGCCACACTTCTATTGACACGGATACGATTTGTACAATAAAAATCGTGGCTCCTGAACATTGATGTCACTTATCATCATATATAGTACATTTTTTACTTTGAATGAGAAGAAGGGGCCGTGATTGCATTATATTTTAGTTTCGAATCTAGTGAAAGACTTTTACTTTCATTACCGACCGTCTACCTGTACTTGATATATAGTCGACAGTCTCTTCTCTGGTAATATCACATAATACAATGATAATAATATTATAATATCATATTATTCTTTATTCCAGAATGATCGTCAGCCAAATCTGTATACGGGAGGCCAATATTAAAAGTGATATTATTATTGTTATTTCATAAAAATATAAAATATTAATATCGTTATGACATTTTTTGTAATGATTTAAAAACGAACGAATATAGCATTATTATTATTAGCAAGACCATCAGAGACAAATTGGTATAAATGAGTAATTTTTTTTATTTAATTGTAACAAATAATAAATAATTCCCTTTATCTACCATTCATTTTTGACTGAAATAATTCCTAAACCTTTCAAAAAAATTAACGAATTTTACATTTGACAAATATTAATAAATTATAATATTTTAAGAACGTGTAATAATAAAATAAATAATAATTTGAATAGTTTTTTTTAATTAAAATTTATTTTAATCCTTATTTTTGGTTAATAATTTTATCTTTAGCCTGTCTCGTCTCATACTAGAAATAAAAACTTTTTATCTCATCAAAAGTTTTTTTAACTTAAAATTTTTTCAAAATATATTTGTATTTTTTGAGCAATAAATAGATTTAAGCATTTTGGTGCTAGTTATAATGCTATTGTGAACGAACGGGCAAATAATTCATGCCGTTGGATGAAGATCGGCGCGAATCTTACAATATTCTAATTATATTTTTTTTTTTATGTTAGTAGGTCACGCAGCACAACTTTCTTTATTTTATTAAAGGTATTCAATAAAAATAGAAAAGTTTATCATTTTTTTGATTTTTTGCTGTTGTATCACAGTATAAAGAATAATAATTTTGTGGTTGCACTATGTTTATTATTTTATAATTAACTATCATTTCAATGTTGCATAATAGTCTATATAAGAGATTATAAATTAGGGAACAAAAATATTCAGAACATTGATACATGGGGTTGCAAATTATGTGAATTTATTTGCCTATTTAAATGTGAGTTTCGCTAAAATTTTATCAAATCTCCTATTGTGATTATTTATATGCATATTATATAATTATTATAAGTGCTATAGGAAAGCGTTTTGTGTTTCGACAATCGCGCAAACGGTGACGGTTGCTGTTTATTTCGGCGTATCCGTTTCGAATCACTGCCACAGAAGCCCCCGCTATAGTAATATGAAATATAATGTAATACATCAAATATAATGATAAAAATATAGTGATAGTAACAATAATAATAATAATGGGAAAACGTGGTGGCCGAAGAAAGTGTTAAACGCGCGCGGTCTCGCGCATTATACCTCTGCGAGCACAGCTATCTATATTATAGTCGCCTGCAGTTTATTTAATTCCTCCTCCTCCTCCTCCTCCTCCGCCACTGGCGACAACAACGATGATAATAATAATAATAATATTATGCCGAAAACTAAAAAGTCTGCCCGTAGGCCGTAGTCATTTGCGAGCGCGTTTGAGTAGTGCGCACGAGTGCGGTTTTGTCACTACATCCGTTCGGTTTCGTTTATCTATATTATTACTTCTGTATTGTATTTTATATGCAGTCAGAAAATCGCATGTCGCGTATTGATATAATATAATAACAGCGCACTTTATAGGCACGCGGTTGTGCCCGGAGAACGAATGTCAAATCATATTACTATAAATTGATCACACACATGGATACGATAGTCGCACGGGAGTCCGCCTTCGATAAGTCGCGATCGCTTGTAGTATCTCCGAATAACAATCATAGCAATACATAATATATTATTTGTGACCCGAACCGGAAGAGCGACTGAGGCAGTACATCGACGACCACGAGGTTAGGTATACCTATTGTATATTATTATAATATAAACATTTAAGTTTATCGATATCGTAAAACGGTATCGTGTATTATGTATAGACGATTTATTGGTTCGATATAAAATATATGTATTTCGATGCCGCATATTTTCTGTCGATCGGATCGCGAGCGTATGATCCATAAGATTGCTGGCGGTCGATTAGGGAGGCAGACAATACGCCGGTCTATATGAAAACAAACCGGTTAAATTATTATGATTTATGCTGTATTATAATATTATACTTTACACGCGAGCATATGATTTTCTACGATGGTCCTGGGCAAGTTTTCGCGATACGCACTATTATTATAAATAACACGGGGCAATATTATAGTGGAACTGGAAACGCGTCGTTGGCCGCGGGTCGTTTACGCGCGTATAATATAGCAGGTAGCAAGTGGAAAGCTCACGCATTAAGCCATTACGTAGGCGACGCTATAATAATATGCACTATCGGCCGGCTACTTAAAGAGTTATTACAATAACGCGTGGGCAGCTCTCATAATGATGACGTATTCGAACGAATAAGCCCATAGACTTTGCTGTTGCACGGCCCGCCGACCAGCAGTTTTATATCCTTCCAACCACGACCGGTCCCGCGGAATTTGCATGTTTCTCTTGGAGACCGAAAGGATTTACGACACTGACGACAAGAGTTATAGTCTCCAGTAAAAAAGAGGTGCTCGAACCGCCACCGCGTCTATATGATTGTGACTGGTATGATGTAGGCATATAAAAATAGCACAGTACCATACATACTTAATATATATCATCTCATCGGATAAACATAATATAATAGCGACGATATGTTATAAAACGTTTTTTTTTTTTTTTTTTTTTTAATCGAGTGTAAGTTATAAGAGGATATATCGGTTAAGAGTATTTATTTTTATTTTCACTTGAACGTCTTTTTATCTCGAAAACAGATTTATTACCGAAATTCATTTTTTATCCCTGTATAGTATCTATACCTATGATAAAAAAACCCCTTCAAGCTAATCAGGCACCCATAAATTCAATGTTATTTGTTCAATATCGGAAACACGGTTATCTACTTTTATTCAGTTAACCACGATTGGAACTTATAAGAAACTATATCTATAATTCAATAAACTTTTAACTTTTTCAAGTAACAACTTTGTCTCGTAAAAATATATTCTTCAAACGTTTATTCAATATTACACTACACTACTGCAGTAATCAATAATTAGTTAAGTTTGTTGGTAGCATAACATAAAAAATTATAGCTTATACGTCTATATGGCAACCTTGAGTTTATAGTATAACAATATAATAATAATAATATAAATTGTTATGATAATAGTGTAATATACAGCCACTCGGAATAGCGTGGTAGATTCTTTAACCATTTATCATTAATGTTCATAATTATTATTTCGATATATTAGTACATTAATTCTATGTAGTTTTATGCGCAGTATTCAGTAAGTATAAAAAATACTTCTGCATAAAATCTACTGGTCAAAAACGATATTATATTGTTAATATTATTAAATTATGATAATCGTCCCTTATATACAAGCATATTCAGTAATCCCTCATCTATTTTTTTTTATTTTTAATCCCTTATATATTTTATTCAAATACCGAATTTTGGAATTTTAAATTACACACCTAAAGACTACATTTTGATATACTTAAATTGTTTATACTATTTAAAGAGTATCTAGTGAAATTATTATACAATAAGTTATTACTTTTTCTTTCAAATAAAAACCATATTTTGTCATTGACATAATGACACTGTAAATAAATTGTTACTCAACTAATCTTTTTAAAAACTGATGCACATAAATTGAAATTTGAAATAGTTTAGTTAATGAGTTGTTAAAATCATAAAAAGATAGTAAAATGATAATTATTCTTAAAAATGGTTTTATAGAAAAATAAAAAATACCTATATGTAATATTGAATCTAGTATTTATTATATGTACGCAGAAATTGTTTACAAATTACAATTTTTTAATAAACATATATTAAATACTATGATTTTCAAATCATAATGAGTCCTATATACTTTTAACCTATAATTAAAGATTTTTTCGTTAGTACATAAAATTTAATAACTCAAAAACTACTTATCTGAATTTCAACTTAAATCCATCAAAATTTTAAAAAGAATTTTCTACTTGATAGATTACAGTAAAATAGAGTAAATTTCATTTGAAGTTCGAAAAAAATAAGTTTCATCACATGGCATTCCTTAAATGGCATAACAAATCAAAAAATTAGAATATGAATAAATAAATGCATTATTAAAGGGGAAAAAATAGTGGTGCTCGTTGGTGAATTTCTTTGCTTGTATATAATATAATATATACTTGTAATATTGTAATATTTCGTGTTAAATTGTAGACACATACTAAATACTGTAAGTTGTATATTTTCTAAGAACCTATCTCATATCTATGTCGTGGTCATTGGATCCAAATGACCCGATATGCAGGTACTGCAGAAGCCAAATGGCTAAGGTCATAGGTCTTTTAAACCAAATGAGATCGTGTTGTTCCTATACATTATCTGTGTATAATATCTTGTTTAAACCCCACGTGCCAATGTACGCGTGGATTAATTAGTCCACGTGGCACGTGGTCACGTGAATAGTATAATATAATTTATGTAAGTAGACAAATAGTGAAAATGTAACCTATAACATAAATTTAAATCATTATAGGTTTAAAAATTATTGTTTATTATATTCCCAAATAATATTGTGACCATATTATGTTATACCTATTAGTAATATATTAGGAATTAGAGTATTTAGGTACCTATATTATACAGTGTGTTTAGGTGCAGTTACTTGTTAAAAAGTGGTGTTAGTATAATATTAAAACGACTATGAGACTTACACAGGTCATCATAGGCAGTAGATATAAATATTTTTTTAAAAAGACGTTTTACTGTTTATTTTTACTGTGTTATATAATTTTATTATCTTTTGACGAATAAGAAAAAGTAGGCATCTGTTATATTTTGTTTACTTACGTCCAAGGTAGGTATATGGTATATAATCATATATTGTTTAATGTTTAATCATACGAGTGAAACGTAATTTTGTTTTGAACTACTGAAGAATCCAGTTGATAGTTTTTCGTTATTTTGCAACCTTCCACAAATCATACTATGAAATAATAATATAGATGTTAATAAACATATGAACAATTTAGTAAATATTATGTTTATACGTTATTATTATTCGTTTTATTCAAGCAAGGTCATATGGCCTTAGGATGTATTAGAACAACGGTACCCATACTATATGTATCGAATATGATATTAACATAACATGTGGTTTACACTTTACACGTAGTTTTATGTAGATATTTAAATGTTAGAATAATATTTAAATAATACAAATTATTGACAGTAGGTATTTGATAGATTTTTATTTAACATTAACTTATATAAATTAAAATATGCCATAGGTAGATAATATAATTATTGCGCTTTTTTTTTTATTTAATATTGATCAATAATAAGAAAATTAAAGATGCAAAATGTATTTTATCGAATATAAATTATATAATATGTACCTGTCTATTATATATTAATTAAGTACAATAGCTAATAGTTTAATACGTACAAATAGTGTATACATGTTTACACATAACTATCTTTTTAATTATTGAGGTTTATTGATTAAAATTTGTTAAACATAATATACAATATTATGTAAATAATCTTACTAGAAAATTATTTTTTAAATTCGGAATGCTTAAAAATATTTTAGATACCTAGTAAAATTCTTAAGAGTTAGGTATTTATTTAGCTCAGCAGAATCAGTTTTTTACATATAATATTTCGGTGTGGGACTGTATAAAGTCTACGCATATCAATAGTTTATCTACAGCTATTAATTCGTTAACTTAAATTATTCTTAATAAACCAAAAAGTTATTCTACTAATTTAATTTATTTTGAGTTTAAAATTCAAATTTCGTTTAAACTTATGATCGAAAAACTTTATTATATATGTTTAAAGTTAATATGACTATTTAAGTCAACGTCAACCTTTACATTGTTATAACACAAAATAAATTTAATTTAAGTACAATAACTAGAGATATTTTTTATTTACATAAATATAATATTAATTTAGTTCATATTGATAATTTCAACAATTATACAATTGTATTATAGTAATATTTGTATTAATTTATAGTTATCATTTGTTATTATTTGTTATAACATTGTTTTCTGATGTACAAGGTTTATACCTTGCTCACCTGTTTTTCATTTTATCCACAAAATGTTTGTTGAACAATTACTACTATCAATATTCCCATTACTTAATTTATAGTAAATTTAAACAGTCAGTTTTCTTCATTCAGCGATAAATTTGTATTAACACACAATGCGTCTTTATTATTTTATCTTTGAATAATAATATATTATGTAGTATGACTATAATACCTACTTACAAACTTCATTCGTGATCAAAATAATAATATTTTATAGCATTAATGTCATGTTTTCACGTGTTTTGAATATTATCTAATATATTAGATATAATCATATACAAATAGTAAATAGTGTACCTACAAACGATTTAAAATATATCATCCAGTTCAGATTTCAAAATAAAATATGATAGGAGTATAATAAATGCATTATACATATTATGTATTTTATTAATTTTGACCGAACCTAAGAATGTATTTGTACACCTACAATATGATTGATTTTCATTGAAAACGTTTTCGGCGGATAAAAATGTCTGTCTAGTACTCTAGTAGGTACCTACTTAGTCTTATAATTGATCGTTTTCAATATTTTCTTTTAAAATTAACTACCTTAGTTTTTATAGCTGTATAATAGATACCTAAATGTTTCGAAATAAATAAGTTTTTTTTTTTAAAAAAATTAATGGACAGCATTTTTGTTTTATAATTATTAATTACATTTTAGTTAAGTATTATATAAATTCTTTCTTTAAGCATTATTTTTAATCGTTATGATGTATTCCCTTTTTAAATTTATCATACAATTTAAAAGTTTAAAACAAAATGTTAAGTTGTTTGAATATTAAAAAATATTGACATTAAAAAATAAAAACTATATTTCAATGATTTTTTTTCTTACTTTAATGTATGCAAGCAGAACATTATGTACGGTAAAATTGTGAAAAATATATGTTTATGCTTTATTATTTATTTTCCTTTGCCCGTATCACTGTATCAGTACACACATATAAAATGTAATGTATACCATAATATAATTAATTAGAATTTAGAAAGTATGATAAGGTATTTTTAAATTTGTTTACGATAATTAAAAATTCTAATTTATTTTATTGAAATGTGCGTTGTCGTTTTTTCTTCATTAGTCATTACTACTTATTGCAGGTAAGTAATTTTGTAACAAGTTCAATTGTTGAGAAACGTGTTCAACGACACGTAAACATTAGTTTATACAGAAAAAACTCAATTTTCTGTCGGTCTTTGATTTTAGGTTAGTCGATTTGATGTCTTCGAATGGGTTCTATAGGGAAAGCGTTCAAAATCGGTCGAATCATTTCCCGACCGTTTCTAAACCGTAATAATCAAACATTCTATCGCAAAAAAAATCATTTCCGCAATAGATATTTTTTTATTTTTCAATCTCTTTCACGTCTCATACATTTTATTGTAAATTGTTACTATAACGCAGCGTGTACATTATAATAGTCTATGGAAACTTTTTAAATAGCGACGTTATGCATATACTAATATAAGTGCATATTTCATTTTAAATTATATAGTTGCGATCATTAAACTTGATAGTTTATACTAATCGTAGTACACAATATTATTATAATAAGTACATGAAAATACATGAAATACAAGTCTTTGAAAAACAAAAAAATATAAACAAAATTTGCATACAAACATTTTGATTATTTAAAACTTAACACTTATCTGTAACGGTTATCTTGGGTGACTTTTTAATTTTGACCTGTTGCATTAACATAAAAAACTAATGAACTTGTGTTGCTATCAATATTTTAATTGTAAGTTAATGGATATGTGTCCAAATAGAGATAATATTATATCAATACCCACTGTTTGAGTGCTTTTATTTATACACAGTTCGTCCTATTACATTGATAACCGTATTTATGGAATTATAGACGTGTTTGGAATATTAATAAATATATTTTTGTATTTAGGCATTCGGTATCATTTTTAGAAAAATCAGTTTTCAATAACCAATTAAAAAAAAATCTAGTTAAATACAATATAGTTCATACAATATTAAATAATATAATGCTGTGTACAAATAAAGACTTATGTTTTATAAATAAAATGCTCATCGCTTTTCAGAAAATGATCTTTATACAAATATTATATCCAAATGTGTACCTACTTATTTTAATAAGATTGTAGAAATATTTACGATTATCTAAACACAATTAATATTAGATACGAAGTTTTAATAAAAAATATAATTGAAACTTATATTAATGATACATACATTTAATTTTTCGTTGGCACCTATTTTATTCTGAATTAAAACTACTGTAAATTATATTTTTATCTTTTGTAAAAGTATTTTGTCTATAATAACTAATTTATATGTAATAAATGTTAAGATGGATATTTTATTTTATTTTTTTTTTTAATTGTCTCGGTCGTTGATAAGATATGCATATTATATTCTACCATTCATAATTGCTATCACAAATACACCAGGTTAACATTTAAAATGTCAATAAGAAAGCATTTGCTTAATATCTTTTATTTTTGAGATTGATATAGATATTAATATTAAAATCGCCGATAACAAAATAATATACAGACTAATTACAAATCAAAAAAGTTGAAAGCTATCAACATATCAGCTATCTTAATGTTTGATTTAATTACGTAGCTAGTTCGAAGAACGAGTCAACAAACTTTTGAGTATAATAATAATTATTATGTATAAACGATAAAACAATTAAAATATAACGAATATATATAAACGTATTTAAACGCTTAATTTATTATAATTTATTATACCTACAGGGCAATGGCCTACAATTAGTTTCATATACAGATCATAAGATTCAGAATATATTGTATATTTTTAGAACTTCTTAAATTATTAAAACTATACAATTACCTAAAAAAAGTAATAAGTACATATACAGTTTAACAATATTTTGATTCAAGCGTCCATGCAATAAAGATCGGGTACTTTATTTAAAATGTTTCATCGATATCATGTAATTATAAAGAACATTTTAAATTAAATGTTTTATCTGTGTTATTAGCTATATTCATATAATTACTATTATTAATTTTTAATAAAAAATTAATTAATTAACCAACTCTAAATATATATATATTTCACCTTAAATAGTTGAATGTATAATTAATGTAATCTGGAATTTCGGATTTAATAACGGATTTAATCTTCTTCAGATAATATTATTATTTGTAATAGTTAATAATATAATTTGCATACCTTTATGATACTAAACTGTTAAACCAATCTAATTAAATCTTCGTTTATTGGTATTAATTGGTTGAGCTCCACTCATAGCGCAATATTTTAGAATTCGTTTATTCTAGATCTACGAGTATAGATACCGATGTTTCCAAAATGCGCGATAATGTCAACCGGGATTACTAGATCGATCCAGTGTGGTTAGGCCCAATCTGCAGGCATTTTATTGTACAATGTAATCTATTTTTATAATAATAAATTAATAGCAACATATCTCATGCATTCTTTTCATAATGATTTATGATTATTAATTTTTCATAATTATAATTTAAAATGTAATAAATAATAACATATACCTAGAAAAAATTAAAAATATTATATGCATATTAAATAAGCGATGGCTATTACATTTTTTCTATCTGTTTACAATCTATTTAATTAATATGTACACTTCGGAAAAGGAGTTATTTTTTATTTTAAGTGGATGCTTTAGAAAAAGTTTAGGAACCACTATATGTATATTATACATGAATATTTAATTTTTAAATGGAGGTTAAGAGACTGTTTACACAAATTCGTGACACAGGTCTTGTATTAAGTACATAATAAGTAATATATTAGGTTAAATATATAATTTAAAGTTTAAGTAAACATAATTCAAACTTGTGGCCATTGGTATTTACTTTATTTATATAGAAAAAATAAGTCTAAATCACTAAATATTATAAATCAAAACTGTGATAAAAATAAACTATTTACAGCTTACTGCTTAATGTGAATAATAATATATCTTGATAATATAATGAAACTTGTCTTAATAGCATAATGCATAAATTTTAAGTAAATATTCAATACTTAACCCAAAAAAGTATACTCAATTTTTTTTCTATTAATCGGTTTAGATCAGCGTTTCTCAACCTATGGTACGCGTACCACTAGTGGTACGCGGAAAGCTCACAGGTGGTACGCGAAGAAAATCTTCTAATATATTGACGGCGTGGAATTATACATATACATATACATTTTTGATGAGCAAAATAAAAGAAGGTTATTATTATTAGTGGTACGTTAAAAATGTTCAAACTATGTTGGTGGTACGTGGATATAAAAAGGCTGAGAACCGCTGGTTTAGATGGTTTTAAACTTTAAATTAATAGTGTATTAATTCTAATTTCCGTTATACCTACCATGTTTCAGATATTTAATTTCTATGCCGGGCACTAGTGATCTCCAATCAGAAGAAGAAATGTTAGACGGACTTCAACTTCGTGGACGATCTTTCGACGTTTCTACTGATCACTCAAGATCACCTAGCACAGAAGATGGTTCGTTTTACCACCCAGACAATAATAATGTATCCGAAGACGACGACGAAAATATTAAAAGTATGTCAATTAAAACTAGTCAACAGTAGATTAATAGGTACAATATTATCTATTAAAATTTAATTAATTTTCTTTTTATTATTATTATTGTGAAAATCTGGATCAATTATTTGTTTAAAGTAATATTTGGACTCTATTTTGTAAAATATTCCCTTCCTTTTGGAAAAGTAATCAAAAAATAATGTTAGGTGGATACACATTTTTAAATTAAACAAGTTGTGACACTTAACATATTCCTGGAAATCTTCATTCATGTGGCCTCCATATTTTACTTCTTGATTTGTTTAAAAAAATAACTCCACCATAGAAATGAGTTTTAATTATTTTATATTTTTATCATACTTATTGTTCGTAAAATTTCGATGCATTATATTAAATAATAAATAGTTTCTTTAATTTGATATGGTTATTTTACCACTGTAGAATTAATAATTTAACTTAAAGAACTACTATTATTTAAGTATAAGTTTTTTTAATGTGCTTGATTGACATTTTAACGATGTAATGGGTTTGGGCCTTTGCACAATGTCATTTTATACAAATATTGAAATATGTGCAGATTATGTATATTGATAAAGGTCAGCTATGTAGAAGTCCATTTAATAAGTTGGTTTATCTTTAGTTTATTATCTTTAAATTACTTCTATTCAGACTATTTATGGTTGAAAGTTTACGTCACACTTACTTTCAGTCCCAGGTGCATTTAAGTCCTTTTTTTTAAACACTATCATTTTAGTTAATAATATTCTTTGTGTAGGTATGTGTAATTTTATTTTAAATATATATTAAATTGTTATAAGTTATGTAAATAAATTATAAACACTTATGGACGTGTATTGCACAGGCGATTCGGAGAGTTCCGACGAGAAATCACGAAGGCCTGTGGCAGGCAAGCGAAAACGACGGGCGAGTATAGACGAGGATGACGGTGACGAACCGATTGCGCCAAAAACGAGAAAATGTCGCAGGAGCGTCCGGCAAAGGCAATCGGTGGAGGCGTTGTCGGCCAAAGATCGAAACTTGCGAAGGTTAGAGAGCAACGAGCGCGAACGATTACGCATGCACTCATTAAACGATGCTTTCGAGGTAAGCACACCGCAGGTTATCACTACCGACCGGCGGTGTATATTATATTGTTATAATTTAATACATGTACACTGTGAAATCGATTACACGTGAAACTTGGTAAAAAAATAAAACGTTGCACTAAATATTTCGCACGAAAAAATACCGAGTATAATAATTTTGTTTATGACATATTTTATGGGTTTATAAGTCTAGGACGATGCGTAACCACTAACCACGATAATGTCTAAGTTTCAAAAAAATATCGACCAAACTGCAGTGATGGAAAATCGAATAATATGGTTATCTTCGGTTTTTTTTTTCATGCGGGTATATTAAGCCATTTATATTATTTTTCACTATCTAATGGCGTGACCCATTTATGCTGTCTACCGTTAATCAAATATTCGAATACGTGTAGCTTTACTTGTGTATAGATGTTTTAGACGCATACGCTTCACACAACGATAAAATAATGAACGTTATAATACTGAATGACACAGTTTAATAATAGAACTACCATAACTCGAAACAGAAGGTACTAAAGTATTGTACTTTGTGTATGTTGCACAAGAATTTTGTAGGTATTCATAACAGTTTAACACGCATAATTCCTAATTAGTGATGTCAATTTTTTACCAATAAAAATATATGTAAATTTATCGTAAACCTGATAATGTTGATATTTTTGGTAACATAGTAAACATAACCACAAAGACACCTTCAGGAATATCTCTTCTCCTTTCTTCCATAAATTTATAACTATACGATAAGTAAATACCTACAATATTTTGGAAACCATGGCATGTATATTAAAAAGATACATAATATTGTTACAGTATTAAAATCAGTTCAGCGATGAAAAGGTTAACGATTATTGACTTTAACTACCTATAGATAATATATTACAATATAAGACAATATGATATGAAAATCAGAAAATACACGACTATTTATAAAATCTGAAATCTAAATTCTAAGTGCATGTTATATTAATACAATAATTGACATTTATATCATCTTCAGCTAAAACTTTATGTCTTATATCAAGCATTTAATATTGTTATGTTATAAATATTAGCCTCATATAAAGATGTTTAATATAAGGAGATCACTTTATAATTTTTTTTTAGTAAACAAAAATTCGATAAATTTACCCTTTTAGTAAGTTACTAAAAACGTATTTTTTTAATTATAATTATATAAAATTCACAACATAATGCCAAAATATTTTGAGTTGACATAATCATTTTTTTTAAATTCAATCATACTGGAACCTTGCCGAATCTAATTATTTGTCGATTCTGAATTACTATAATTTATAATTCAGCTAATTTAAACCCACTAACTATTATTAAATATAACCCTAAGGCTTACTATTTATACACTATGTAACGGATCTTAATTAGTTGTAACGCAATTTTTAATCCCTAACTATAAACTATAATAGGTAGTAACCTATTATAATATTATAAAATATTTTATAAATTATATACAATTTTCAATCATTCGGTATTCTGTCAATGACTTCTTTAGAACAATTTGAAGATATTTAGTTCAAAACCACAGATATGGTATCTACAGGTGTGTTGTCTATGTATTATGTCCTTAAGAAGTATACGTTAAACGTATAATTAATTACTCGCCGTGCTGAATTAAATAGAGCAAACTGGGTCATTGCCTCCAATTTCAATCAATTTCCAATAATTTCAGGGACTCTGACTATATTTAAGTACAGACCATGTAACGATTTTCAAATAGTCAATGACAGGTATTTTGACTAGATCTCCAAATTTTTCTAAGAACAACACTGTTAAATTACACTATCATATTATCAACAGTGATATTTAGCATCGAGTGACGATTTATGCAATCATGCAAGCGCCGTGCGGTCGAAGTTTTCACTATTGTGTTTAATTTTTACTAATTATACAATTGATTCGATTAATATATAATCCATTATGTATTATTCAATAGGTCTAAATTAGGATATTGTATGTATAATAATAACTTATTATTATATTAAACATAGTGCATATATGGTAGTGTTTTTGATATTTTATGAAATTGTTTTTATACTACTAAAAGTGAATGCATGATTTTTATTGCCTATGTGATAGTTTAAAGGAGTTAGACCAACACCTGAATATTACGTCGTGTTAACTTTACGAAGTATTAAATATATATATATATTATTATATATATATTTAAATACCAAGGATTCGATGCTAGAATATGGTACTTAAAATCCCTTGGACTATTAAAATAAGTGTTTTCCTATTAGGTTTAAAATATTAAAATATCAGAAAATATGATTAGATAAAAAATATAATCAATTTTAATAATATGACAAATTGTAGTCAGTGATATATGATCAACGTAATATTTATATATTTATAAAAATTGTACTTTTATTTTATAGAAATTGCGCGAAGTGGTACCTCATGTAAAAATGGGACGTAAATTATCAAAGTTGGAAACATTAACATTGGCGAAAAACTACATAATGGCATTGACTAACGTCATATGTGAAATGAGAGGCGAGCAAAAACCTTTTACGTAAGAAAATCGTGTATTTTAATTACCTAGTAATAGCGATCGTAATAATATTCAGCTCTCTTAACATGCTTAATTAAATTTGAATATTTCAAAAATCAAATAAATTAATTAAATGTTTAAACGAAATAAAGAGTTATATATATTTATATTTTGTATAATATGTATTATATAATATTTGTAAAAAAAAAAGGGCCTCCTCACTCTCAGAATTAATTAATAATCCTATTATTATGTCTGTCCTCTGCTATAATTGTTTGTTATTATTATTTTTTTTTTTTAAAGCTGATTCTTACAAATTATTTTTGTACCTAAAAATTTTAGTTTTTAAAAAAGGCTATGCATATAATATAATATCTATATATTTTAAACACGAAAAATAAAAATGACTAGGTACATAAAAATTATATGTTTGGATATATCTTGTATATGAAATAGATTAGCAGGAAACCACTTTTTATATAGCTTATAATATTTTGATAGTGTGGATAAAAATAATATATAATAACTATTTTTCATTATATACGTTTCAGTTTTGACGATCCCGATCAAGCCGAAAATGACTATGCATCAAGTAATGATGGTGGATTCGAATCGGGTAATAGTACAAAAGCTCCCTCGAATTTGGAACAAGAATTACTATCATCAGACTAATAAAAACCGTACGCCGAAAATCCCATTTCCTATATTATATGTATACCAAACTTGTTCTTTAAGTAAAAAAACAAAACTTTTTTTGCCTAAAAGGTATTAGTGATAAGATTTATGTTTGTTTTGATCTTTACCAGAAATTATTGTTATTATTATAATCGTAATGATTATTATTTGTGTTTCCATTTAAGTAGTATATTATAGTTATTATTATTATTAGTATAACATTTCATTAAAAATAAGGATTATATGGATAATATTTTTAATACTTATAAAAAAAGTATAAATACTTTTACCAATCCTACTAAATATTACATGTGAATAATTACTTAAGCACGTCACACACATATTTTGTTGAATGTATATTAATTTTAAATGAATTTAATAAACATATTTTAAATTAAACATTTATATAATATGTTTAAATGTTTAATGTATGTGTATAAAATTATAGTTTATTCGATATATTAAAAACATAAGTACCGATTAAACGTATATGAATATTCTATATCTGTTTTTAATTAAGTGTCAAAATAATTTCCAAAAAAGATAAACAAAATCACGACATTTGAAAAACAATTATGATCTGAGCTTGGCTTATATATATATGGTTATTCCAGAATAAACCTTTAATCAGGATAAATCCAAAATATTTAACTGTAAATTGTATAGAACAGTAGTAGACTGGTCCGATGTATAAGTTTTAAAATATAGTTTAAAGGATAGAATTCTACATTGAGGAAATTGGTTCAATTTTAGAAAATAACTGAAGATTTAAATTGGACCTGAAAATGAGAATCCTGAATACTGCTTAAAATCTAAAATCAAAAACCTATTGGAGAGTTGAGACATAGTGTACACCATGCATTATTATTAAAATTATCTATTATTTATACATTTACTACATAAAAATAAAAATATTTTTTTCAGATACCATCTTCATAAGTACCTCTTAGCAATTATTCAATGTAAGGATTTCAAAGATAAGTATTACTCTGACGTAGTAATTCTCAACCGTGCCGGAATACCTCGGCACATTTAATATTTTCAAAAATTCCAAGTCAACCTACAATAATATATTAAAATTTTATAATTTTTTTTTAATGATATAGTAGGTATATTTGATCGGTTCTGGCTCCCCCGCAAATCCAGGTGATACAGGCACCCCTCCCGACCATCACGGACGTGCACGACTATGCTCCTGTTATTAATCTTTTCGTGTGGCTCAACGAAAAATTAAGGCCAAATGACATCGATTTAGTTCTTAGTGCTGAGTTGCCGAATCAATGAGAAGATCCTTCCCTATTTAATATCGTCAATAGAAACATGATTCATGGATCATGTGGTCTATTTAACATAAATTTAACGTGTATACAAAACGGAAAATGTTCAAAAGGTTTTCCAAAACTATTTACTATTGCGACACAATCCGGGCAGGATGGTTATCGAAAATATCGTCGTCGATCACCTAATGATGGTGGGCAAACTTTTCAGCTTAGAAAATCCGGTAATCGCATGGTCACAATCGATAATCGGTAGATTGTGTCATATAGCCCTTTATTATTACGTGCATTTGACTGTCACATCAACATAGAACTTTGTCATTCAGTAAAAACCATTCAATATATTTGTAGTTATATTAATAAAGGATCTGATTAGGCTACATTCTCAATAGAATCGCGTGATGAAATTAAAGCATTCCAAAATGGCAGATATATTAGTTTATCAGAAGCTGCATGGCGGATATTTGGTTTTACGATCACCAGCAATTTTTCAACTCTCAGTACACATTGAAAATGGCCAACGCATTTATTTCACTGATCAAAATGCTCGCGAAAGACTTGAAAATGTTAGAAACACCACTCTTATGGCTTTTTTTGAACTTTGCTCCCGTGACGACTTCGCTAAAACACTGCTTTATATTGAAGTTCCATCTTATTATACTTTTACTAATAATCGTTTCAATAGAAGAAAACAAGGAGAGCCAATTGTATAATATTTTGGAGTCAAGAAATCCAATGTGCTCGGTCGAGTATACACTGTTCACACAAGTAATGTTGAGTGTTATTATTTACGCATGCTTTTGCATCACGTCCGTGGACCAACTTCATTTTTAGATTTAAAAACTGTTGATGACGTTATCCACCCTACATTTCAAAGAGCTTGCCAAGCGCTTGGTCTGTTACAAGATGAAAGTCATTGGAATTCTACTCTCGAAGAAGCTGCTTTATTTCAATTCGTGTCGAATCTAAGAGAACTTTTTGTTACTATGATAGTATTTTGCCCCATTACTAATTTAACAGAACTGTGGGAAAATCACAAAGATAATATGTTATTAGATATTTTGCAGCAAGAAAGGCATCGTTCTGGAAATCGCGATTTAGCTGTCACTCCATATATTTTGAATAAAACTTTTAACATATATTAATAGAAAATGATCTTCTGAAAATATCTGGAAAAAATCTGTCTGATTTTAACATGGAATCGCCGTTACGAACTGATGAAAATGATAATAATTTTTTTTAGAGATAGGGCTTATATTGCAAAAACTTCTTATGATTATGATATACTTTCAAATTACATTCAGGAAAATGAGCCGAAGTTAATAAACGATCAGCAAGTTGTTTAAAATACTATTTTACAAAGCGTATTGTAAGATACTAGAATTATACGTTCATGCTGAATCTCTTGCTTGCAAAGCTACGTGCACAAAGAATAACTTCATTAGCAGTCGCTTCTTCCAGGATAACAGCAACATTATTACAAAATGGTAAGACAGCATATTCCGCTTTCAAATTACCTTTGGATCATCAGATTACCGAACACCCAATTTGTAGTGCGAAGAAACAAAGTTCTTTGGGTAAATTATTAAAGAAGACACGTTTTATTGTTTGGGATGAATCGGCAGTGGCGAATAAAGGTGGTCCTGAGGCATTTGATAGAACGCTGAGGGATTTTAAAAATAATGATCACCCAATGGGCGGAGTTGTTATTCTTTTCGCTGGTGACTTTAGTTAAATATTGCCAGTTGTGCCAAAAGGCATTAAAAGCGATGAAATCAACGCCTGTCTAAAGTTATCATATCTTTGGTCTTACATAACATCTTTGAGATTAACAACCAATATGCGTGTACACCTTGGTGGTGATAATAATGCTGAGCTCTTCTCACAACATCTTTTAAAAATTGGTGACGGACTTTTCAGAATGATGAGGATAGCATGATACACATAAATTCTGCATTTGTGATTTCGGTTCATCAAAATAACTTAATCAACAACAGAGTTTATCCTGAAATTTCTCATCTTCCCAATAAATCTAATGAATGGCTCCGTGAACGTGCAATTTTTGCCCCTAAAAACAACACCGTCAACATCATAAACGAAAAAGTTCTTTCCATGTTCGAAGCTGATAAAAAAAAACTATATTTCTATAGATACACTTACTAATCAAGATGAAGCTAAAGATATCCCGACTGAATTTCTTAACTCATTAAATCCATCAGATCTCCCCCACACAAACTTGATTTAAAAATTGGTGCGCCTATTATTCTCATGCGAAATTTAAATGCTCCCAAATTGTGCAATGGAACGAGATTAAAAATATTATCTTTGAAAAAAAACTTTATTGAAGCTGAAATTTTTACCGGCTCAGCGAGTGGTCAAATTGTATATATCCCAAAAATACCAATGATAATAAACGAGTATTCCTTCGAATTTAAACGTGTCCAATTTCCTATTAAACTTTGTTTTACTATGTCAATTAATAAGGCACAAGGACAGACAATGAAAGTTGCAGGAATTGACATCAGCGATTCCTGCTTCACTTATGGACAATTTTATGTTGCCTGCTCCCATGTAAGCTCAGAAAAATATTTATACATATATGCTCCTGGTGAAAAAACTAATAATATTGTTTATAAAGAAATATTGGTTAATCGGTATATATGTAACATTTTTTAAAAAAAATAAAAATTACTTTTCAAAAAACTACTTTTTTTTTTAAGCTTAGTATAAAACGCTATGTATGAGTTTTATTAGTTGTCAGCCTATTTCAATTTAGATATTATGTTGTATTCATCGCTTTCTTTTGTCGTATTTTTTATTTTAATGCGCATGCATTAGCTAAATTTATATATGCATTAAACAAAAAGAGTTATATAATGCATATTAGCATTATCAAAATAAAAAATTCAACGAAAGAAAGCGGCTATCACTTACAGTATAAATCACTATTTTTTCCCCGAACAACGCCGGGTAATGAATTTATCTAATTCTAAATTCACTCACTTATGCACCTTATGGAGTCCGCAATCCACTGCAGGTGGATGCTTACTGCTCACATATTGTACGCGATCCAATGCAGTGGATTACCTACTTAGGTGGTTTAGATGCATGCAAATCATTTGAGTCACTTAACTTAATATTTGGCTCAGGCAACGCTGGTAAGATAATACAAATTTACGACATATATTTAATGATTATTTATTCACGGATATGGATTTGTCAGATTTCCGGAAAATTTCTCATTCATGTTGGAATCGTAATGATTATAAGTTTATGGTCATTGAAAAGACCCGTGAAATTAATGAGGGAAGATATAGATGTGGTTTCCATATGTTTATTAAAATAAAATAGTTGAATATATATATAAACGTAACACTGCTACTATCTACATAGTATTAGCAGTAGTTATAGGATACAGATATAAATATATATATATATATATCTATATTGAGTTGATTATTTACAATGAATAAAGACAAAGCTTTGTTAGAAAATTTAATAACATCAAACAAAAATATTAAACGTAAAATAATGGATATGAAACGAGGTGTTATAGATTCTGACACCTATTTCCGTGAAACATTTAAATTAATAATCATACCATTGAGTATGCTGATAGAAAATAATACACCGTTTATCTCTAGCTCAATAAAACAGGAAAAAAATACAGAAACCTCATACAATAGTGATGAAGATGATGATAACGAATCAAATTCATCATTTACAAATTTTCTTAATAAACGTCCTCACTTACGGCGTTATGATAAATCATATTGTTTACATTATGATGTAGCTAGTCTATTATATATATCTATAATATACGTTTTGTATATTTTGGATTGAATTTAAATATAAGATATAATATATCGTGTTTAGTAATACTGATAATATTGTAGACAACACTCTACTAAATTTATTTCAAAATAAGCTTACGGCCGAGACTTAATAGCTTTATTTACTACATGCAGCTCATTAAAATGCCGCTAAAACTTGAACACTTTCACATTTCTACATCACGCGCACAAGCGGCGGCCGATAATATATTATTACTAACAATGATAATATTTATGATAACTGATAACACGTGATAACAGAAAATATTTATGAAAACTGATGATATGTCACGTAGTGTACGTTCGCGAGCGGTGGTGGATAATATTTTATATAACTGATTATATTTATGATAACAGGTTTTACCATTGGGTGGGGGGTTGGTAAGTGAGTGATAAGCATAGTTGTGAGGGGGCAAGGCCGGGCACGTATGTGATAAAGATGGATGGGAGTGGGAAAGATAGGGCACGTACGTGTAAGCGATGGATGGGAGGGGTGGGGGGTGTCTGGATCACCTGGATTTGCGGGGGAGCCAGAATCGACTAAATATATATGAATATATATATAAATATATACCTACTCAATATTTTACTTAGAAAATTGTAAAATATAAGGTGAATCTAGACTTTAAGCAATATTATATATATTTTGGCGGAGGTAACGAAAGCAAACTATTTTGCTGACTGTTTACACAACTGCAGATAGATCCTACATATTATGAAGTTCATCGTCAAAACGAAAATGTATTATCAAGGGTAACAAACCAACTAAACCGTTGAAATTTTGGTTAGGGATGGAGCAAATATTTTAATAAACAGTAAACAGTTTTGATAAAAAATTATCGGTACAACGATTTTTAGTTAACCGTTTGCTCTCGATACTCCCGCGAAAACGTGCTATTTGTTTTATACACTTATTATAGTTGTAAGTTATAACTAAACATATGTTTATTGTTTTAAAAACAAATTAAATACTTTCAACTCTAGTGTATTTAAAAATAAAACTTTTTTTGTTTTAAAAACTGTAGAAAACGTATGTTTAATTATGTTTTTATTGTATATAACATAGTGGCACCCTGGTTGGAAATCAATTCTCTATCGCCCAACTGTCATGTACTATATAGATATACTTACAACCATTAAATATTTTTGTTACGTAATATTTCAACATATTTTTAAAAACACATATAACAATATTTGTTACACAATGTAGGCGTTTCATAATGATAAATACACCATCTATCAGTTATTAAGTATTCATCATCGTTAGAAATTTGAAACGACTAGGAAGTTCCAGTCAAAAAAAAAAAAAACATAACTATAGAAGTGATTTTGTTTTATAATCGTAAGATATTTTTTAAGCTATTACATTATAATTAACTGCCAATGGCCAACCTTGGAATATAATCATCGAGGATTCAACTCATCCCCTCACAACATGAATAGGCACATAACCGTGTCAATGTCATATAAATAAACATTCTAATGCATTTATTATATTTCTCTACGAATTTCCAATCATATATTTTATATAATTGATAGTCTAAGATCCCAGTAAACCCTTTAACGCCGTAACATCAAGGTTTGTTGTACTGTCGTTCAGAACACTGAAACAACAAATTGACGAAAATCTATAATATCTTAAATTATTGGAATGTAATTTGAGAGCAAATTTTATACTTGTTATAAAAATTAATGAAAATAATTATTTTGTGAGCATTTATTTTCTTCAAAAATGTTAATATATATTAAAAAAGGTATCTATCCTAGTTCAATTTTACTCCATAAATGAAGATATATATATAACTAAAATCATATATAGGTACTATACTATTATTTAATTTACTTTAGATTCTGTAAAATATATACAAATTATTATGTAGTTAAAAATTTAAAGTATTTTTATTTGTAACACCTAAGGCTTGAATATATTATATAAAAATATTAATCAATTTTTTTCGTTGTAATTAAAAAAAAAAAAGTTTAGTTTAAAACCACATCCATTTTTATGAGTACTTAAAGCTCAAATTTTATGACATTTGATATTCAAACAAATAATAATTGTTTTGTTATTTTGTTATTATTAAAAAAAATATTAATCGTAAAAACCCGAAACTAAGTACATTGATCGATGATCAAACTTAAAGTTGAGAACAATATCTGACTATCTGAATTCTCACGTTGTCTTTTTTTACAATATTTCAATTTGGACGCGACTTAAGAGAATCTAGAATGTTATAATTAAAAAATGTTCATATCTCGCTTTAAAATTGAGATATCGTAAAAAAAGTCAAAGTAAGAACACAGATAATATTCTTCACTCTAAGTTTGATAAAAGCTCAGTGCATTTTAATACTATAGCTAACAAGTAACAACACAAGGTTAATTTTAGTGAACACAGATTTGCTATGTTGTGCGTGGGTCAGGAAGAAAAGCAAATATTGTGCTGACATCCTCTTAACACATCCATTAATGATCATTACATAGACGAGATACACTATAAAAGACACCTATAAAATACAACAGAGCAACTGCTGTGGTTTTATTATACAATAGCTTTTAAACTCTAAAATCACTTGTAAATATTTTTAACTGGTCTTTGTGAACTTGATTTTACTATTTTAAACATGTAAGATATTGATAAAAGTATAATATATTTTGGTGTGACATCTTCCAAACTTTGTTAGATTAAAAATAAAACTATTTTTCAGAATACTTAAACCGCTAAGACTCGATAATATATGGTACACATACCACATTCAAATTTTACTAAAATTATCCTCTCTTAGTGAATCGAATACAACTAAGAAATAAGAAGTATATAAAATTATGATTTTCAAAAATAAAGACCACCCATATGTTATATGTATTTAATAATATTTGTACAGTAACTTACCATTGATGACTATTTTAATTCTAAAAGTAAAACAATTATAAACTTATCTAAATTTATGTTTATGCATACCAATCTTTGATTATTTGTTGCCAATTCATTTAAAATTAAGACAAAATCGAGAAACGTATATCATATTTTATAATAAACCTTGAATCCTATTTTATACAATGATATTTTGATATACGTCATGTAACTAATATTTCTCAATGAAATACATCTTCTTTTTCATTGCCTTCGCTGCTAACTAAATAAATATATATTTTTTAATAGATCAACACAATATTATACATTAATGATATCAAAATATTTTAGGAATATGAATAGTACTATATTTAAATACTTATAGATAATAAGTTATAATTATATCAAATTATTACATTCTTATTAGTTATATGAGTAATAAATAATTAATCAAGTATTAAAAAATATGTACTATTCATTATTGCACAAAACTTATATTCATATTATACACATTTGATTAGATTACTTATGTTACCACTCACCCCTCAATATGTTTTCAAAGTACTTCAACGGACATAAACATTCTTAATAGCTATGAATTTTTTTATGGACTTGACCTTTTTTTTAATGGTCCTTCTGTATCCTTCTGTTCCTATACTATCCATTTCAATTATGCCTCAGGAGAACACTGAAAATATCCAATACGAATTTTTAAATTACGCCACTGTATGACGTGTTTATTACAGATACTGTACTATTGTGTACAACACAATATTTATTACATTACAAAATATATAATTAAATAAATCTAAATATAAAACTATGTATTTAATTAAAAAAGAAAAATATTCTAAGAAAATAACCACTCAATCAAAAGTTAGATCTATAATTTTTTATTATTTATAAACGTCGATACTGACTGCAATAATTAACAAGAGTTAATAAGAATAAAATAATAATTTCAATACTCAATTGAGGCAATATACATTAATTTTGTGTTCTTTACTCTGATGACCGAATAATTTTTAAATTAGTATAACATTTTATATATTTCATTTATTTGACTTTATAATCAACAAATACAAATTTTCTAAAATTCTATAATACACACTAAA
>JACXSJ010001158.1:94451-113478 GCA_014851325.1 Pentalonia nigronervosa
AAACCCAAAAAAAAAAAAAAAAAAAAAAAAAAAAAACATAAGAGTCGCTCTGAGTCTGCAGTATTCTAGCGGCTATGAGTGTGCTTGTCATTGAATAGTTCACTGTAATGTATGTATTCAATTTATCAATTTGAATTCAATGATAAATCTAAACAGAGACAGAAACGGTCTGTCAGTTTAAAAAACTGTGACTACTTATTTCAAAATTTTTAAATTACTAGAAGAACAAATTATGTGGGACTTTGTATTAAATTTTTAAACTTTCTAGCCAAGCCTAAACATTTTTATCAACCTTTAAAAAAAAAAGTCAAATAATTATATATAGCACAAAATAGCCAAAATATTTGAAAATTATGTCGTGTCTAGTAAATGCTACTACAAATATTTGATGAAAATGTCATTCCTCTACTTAAGTAGAAATTTGCTTTAGAATTAATTAGATAACTTTTAAGAATTTATTATTATAAAATATTATTATGCAATTCGTAATTGAAATTTTTAATGAAAAAAAACTAAAGTAAACAAGTAGGTAGGCATAGGAACACGACATTAAACATATTAATATATACTTTTTTTAAGAACAATATTACATTGTTATTTAAAACTAAACAATTTTTTAAAATCATTCAAATATTTTATCAACAGAAATATCGTTACGAATGCCATGTTAAACTGAGTTTAACTCGTAAATCGTGTTAAACCTCCTCAATCCTTAATTATTCTCGGAATTACTGCTCATTTGGCGATAGCTGTCTGTACTGAATTATTGTCTAACTATGTAGACGCCAAACACGGGCCAGGCAAACAGGAAGCATCTTTATTCAGAAAACTAGTTTTTAAAAACTTTGACAGAAGAATAAAAATCGATGCTTTATATTTTTGATGAATTTTACGCTGAAAAATATTATCTATATATACAAAAATATCTGTCTGTCTATCTGTCCTTTATACTTTCCGAAACCGTTCAACCAATTGCGATTAAATTTGGGACAGATATATATTAGACTTCTGAGAAGAAGATAGGTTAATTTAAAAAGAGAGAGATCCAACCCTGGGAGATACTTAAACAAGATTTTGAGATTTACGATGGAAATATTTATTTGTAAATGATTGTTATTGGTTTATAATAATAATAATGAGTTGTAATAACAATTTATGCAAAAGAAATTATTATTATTATTATTATCCCCGAAAGAACAGAATAATATCTTTGATATATGTTTATTTTTGTTTAATTGTTGTTTTTAAATTAATTGTTTTCATAGCACATGCGTCTATGGCACTTAATGTTTTAATCGGATTTGTGAATTTCATATTGACAGTTCGTCAAAGTTTTTCCAAAATAAAGCACAAAATTATAAAAATAAACAGTGGCTAAGAACACGGGCTATATTAGCAGCCAAAAACAATGATGTAAATACAATCAATTTTAACATTTAAAACGGAATTTCAGGCAACACGACAACGTAAAAGTCCATTAATACTGTAATGAATCAAGATAAAGATGTTAATTATCCAACTGAATTCTTAAATTCACTTGATTTGCCAGGCATGCCATCGTATCTTTTAATATTGAAAATTGGCGTGCCCATCATTCTTATACGAAATATCAATCCACTACGATTCTGTATCATTGTACCAGGCTTTGGGTGAAAAAGTTGATGAACAATATTATCGAAGCTACAATTTTAAACGGAAAATTTAAAGCCAAAGATGTACTATTGCCACGCATCCCAATAATTCCAACAGATATGCCATTCGAATTCGTTTGCAGTTTACGTCGTGATTCGCCTTTGTAATGACCATCAACAAAGCACAAGGACAATCGCTGCAAGTGTGTGGACTGAGTTTGGAAAATCCATTATTCTCACATGAACAGCTGCATGTGACCTGTTCACGCATCGGAAAACCTTATAAAAACCATAAAAAAACCTACTATAAACTTACAAACAGCTAATGGCTATAGTTGCCGGGCTTAAATTAACAAAAAAAAATAAAAAAAACATATTATACATAATATAGTTGGAATTGTTAATTTTTTTAATGGGTAACTAAGTGCACGGGATGAGCTAGTAATATTAAATAATTTAAACAGGTAACGATTAATTACCGTTGTAAGTGTCAAAACGTTTAAAATGTTTTCATTAAAATAATATAACTACTACAAAATATAAAATCTTTATCAGGTACAATTTATAACAATATTACTCATATTTTATTTTGTTAAATTTTCACTAGATCATTACAATATATTAATAAGATTAAATATATCGATTTTTCATCTGTTGTTACTAATTTATTTTTCTATTTATATATTTTATTATATAGATGTCTCTATGATTACTAAAAAACAATTTACGATTATTAATTGAGGTGAAAATTTAATATTTAATGACATAAATATTTTTATTTTTAAAAATCTTATCAAATTTAAAATGCAAATTGAATAAAAGTTTTTAAAAACGTAACAAATTTCTAAACAATTTTAGTTATTACTTAAAGAAAATTGTAAAAATGAATGTGTAAATTGTAACTTATTCAAAAAATATATTTTTATTATGCATGTTTACTATTATTTACCAGTATATTATAATACATATAATTATGCATATTATACAAAATCAAGTAGATATAAACGCAAATCACCAGTTAACATAAAACTATATGTACTTGATATTGGTTAATAATAAATCAAGTATATTATTATAATATGTACAACGTAGATAATTAAGGTAAACCAAAATCAATCATATGAATATGCCAACGCGTTAATATCGATTATTAGAGTTTAAGTATTATTTTATTAAACTACCTCAGCAAAATAAAAAAATATTAATTCAAAAAAACTACGTTGTTTTAGTTGTTTATAAACTAATTGATATTGATTACAATAAATATTATTTTAAATGGTAATTTTCAAGGATTATTTATACATAATAGACTATATTTTACTATAATACACCTAAACAGTATACTTAAGTAGGTAGTAGGTACCAATGTACGATTAACTTAAAATTATATCGTAACGTACAAATCGTCACAACTTTGCGTTTTCAAAATGAATTACTATAATTTATTTATATCTATTATCTATGTTCTATAATGCACCTCAATAATTTGTTTTTATTATCTATTAATCAATAGATTATTAATCAATATTAATCAATTATCTATGAATATTTAATAAATTGTTTCTAGAAACTCTTAATTATTAATACATGTGTTATAACTTATAAGTTATAAGTAAAGGCAAAGTAGCCTGCAGGTTTTGTTTAAAAAGAAAACAAGGTTATTTTACGTAAAATAACATCTACAATATTGTATTCAACAATAAATAATATTATATTAGGTTTTAGAAGGTGGGGATTGGCTTGAACTGGTATATTTGAATATTATATGAATTAGTCTCATATAAAACTCTATTATAAATTGTAATCTACCATTCTTTTTTGAAAGCTTACATATGTGGATATTGATGAAAAATTCATCCGTGATATAATAATATTTATTTGGAAATAGAATCATATTATAATTCCAAAGCCATTTAGAAATCCAATTGTTGTGTTGTTTTTTGATAATTATATTCACACTACAAATTCAAATGTTCTAAGAACGACGATTTACATTAACTATGTTTGGTGTACCAGGTAAATATATAATTCTCAGTATAAATTATTTGTACCTAATATGATGATTAAGACATAATTTGGATTCCTTACCAAAGAACTTTATCATTAGAGTAAATAATGTCAGCTATTCAAGACCTGCAGACTACAACTACAGTATAATATAAGTTTATAACGTTAGGTAAAACCATTAGCTAATTAAATATAAATTTGCATGAGTATTTGTTTTAGATATTTATGAGAACTAAGCAAAAATCATAAAATCAATAAGTGTAGGTACTATAGGTATTCTGCAAAGAGCGTAAACGCATAGAATGCAATGCGTCTATACAATAATATGTACCTACAAAAAAATAAAGAAAGAAAAAAAAATTGAAAAATTATGTTTAAAAAAATAATAACTTTAGAATATAGATTAATATAATAAAATGTTTTGTAGTATAAAAATTCGTATTATTAGTATGCTCGTGTCTTGTTTTAACCGTTGTATATTATATGGTTTTGATCGTTTAAATTGAAAACTTTTTAATAGTCTTATACATATTTTCACTTTCCAGTTTCCACAATATTTATATATATATACATTATAATTAGGGTTAGGATTTATATGCATTAATAGGTTTTGTTTGTAGCGTCTTTTTACAAATTTTAATAGTCCCTTATTTCCACAAATTACCTCATATATTCCACAAATTCTACTTTTTATTTTGCATATTTTGCTTATTTTAAGTATAAAGCATATCAGTATTAAATATAAATATATAATAATAAATTTAATATACATATTAATTTGAACCACAAACGCAAAAATTCATGTTTTGAGGTATATTTAAATGGAAATAGTGTAAAAACCTAGATTCCACATCATATTATATGCTCCTATAATTCTATTTCTAAATTAGTTATATTATTATCTTTGATGAAAAAATAAAATAAAAATGCTATACATTTTTTAAAAGTAATACTAAAAAAAACTGAAGATGACTTTTGCTTACATTCAAAGTAACTTTATTCAATTTGTTTTAAAATTATAATAAATGTTTCTCATTCATCTTAATGATAGTTTGGAGAATATTATTAAATTCATTGTAAATATTTATATTTTTTTATTGCATATTTTAGCATAATATTTTAAATTTAATATAGGCTTAATTTATAACATTCGAACCTATAACTGTATATACATGAGATGATCTTAAACATAATATCTTTAATTGGAATTTTAATTTTCTTTTTAAGATATTATACAAACATTATTTATAATTATGATGAATAGGTATATATAAATATATACTAATATTAAACTCAGTTGCTACATAGTATTACATCATATTCATATACCAATAATATTGAAAATGCCTTTTTTGGAACAATTATTATTGTTGTTGTTTCAGTACGAAAACTGACGTCTTTTGACTGATAATAATAGATAGCTATATTAATTATTAGGATTTGTTATACGTTTAGGACATGACAATTCTGAAAATTACGTAAAATCGTGTCTTACGTTGTATGGTTAGAGTACTTACTAAACCACAACGATTGTCAAGGTTGAAACTTATAAATTACACTTAATTTGCACACAATTAAAGTTAATTTTGGTTAGACATTTTATTATTTTAATTTTATAAACATATTTTAATGACCGTCAAGTAATATTTAAATTATATTTTTAATATACTTAAAACAACTAATTCCTACATTATATCTTAAATGTTCTCATATTTAAAATAAATTTGAATCTTATAATATATTAGGCACTTAATTTTAATTTGTATTATATGCAATATTATTTATGCACAATAATAATAATAAAGTATAGTATTTTTGTCACCAAATAATAATTATTATGTTATGAAAATAGTAAAATGGTACGTTGACCACAAGTAACCTTTCTATCAAATAAATATTCTTTTAGACAAGGTCCTATAGACTGCATAATACGGAAGAGTGAAGAAAAAAAAAGGTTTAACCAACTAAAAATGTAAAATACAAATAAATACATATCCATCAACATTAAAAATATAGTATTATCCAAATTTAATTGATTAATTTTATAATAGCTAGTCGTGTATAATATTGTTATAAAAATAAAAAATTAACTATTTCACAAACAATGAAATTATTTGTTTTATTATAGTATAAATTTATTTATGTCTTTAATTACACATATAAAAATCATAGAATTAAAATATAGAAATAAAATAAAACACAGAAATTAAAAGACCGAACGCAACTAATATTAACATTACGAGTATATATGGCATGTAATTCTTTGATTTTTAATTTTGCTCCATAGGGCAATATTTTTACACTCCATTTTAGCTGTTTACCAATATATTTCAAAACATAATTTTAGTACCATAACAATATTTAAGTGTAATATTCAGATATTACAATAAATTAAGTACACAAACTGGTGTCCTTCAAATTTCAACACATGTGTCAGATGCTAAGATAAACGAACAATAAGTTATTGGTTTGTCAACAAGGTATTAAATTTACCACTTGATACAGTTTTTTTTTAAATTTTTTAACTGGCACAGTCTCTATTAAAACAACATGATTAATACAATATAACCTTAATGAGTCAATATTGGAAATTAGTTTTTTATTCCGAATAATTCTAACCACATTTTCTTACGTTTGTTTTAGATAGTATAAAATAAAACCACATTTTACGTAAATGTTGAACTCAACGAGCAAACTGAGCTTTATGTATTTAAAACTATTTTTAAAAGTGCGATTTTGTATGTTTCCTGTTTTGCTTTTATATTGCATTGTAGGAATATACTGAAGGTCAGTTAAAAGATACAATTTTATGGACCATTACATTTATAAATTGGAAATAGGTAATTAAATATACAGATGACTTAAACTATTTTGATTTTCAAACTAATTATTAAGGTAATCAAGAAAATGTTCATTATAAATTATCAAACAAAATATATGAATGAAAAAAATTACTCGTTCTTAGCAAAATATTAATAATTGTTAATATACCTGATATCTATTTCTGATATTTTGATTTTTGAATACTGAAATGACTTTTTATTACTTTCAAAGATCCGCAATTTAGTATTACCTCTTTTTAAATCCAATAATCTTTTAGAATCTTAAGTGAAATTATACTCATTGATTTAAGAGTGTATTTAATTTTACTTGATTGATATTTTTTTGTCTTTAACTAGTTATTTTATAATATAATTGTTGGACGAATACTCAAAAATTAAATGATAAATCATATAAACTGATAAAAATCACTTTAATATATAAATTTAATAATAGATTTAAAATATTTTTTATTGCTTATAAGAAGTGCAAATTCATGAAGTTAAAAAAATTAAAACGAAAAGAAAAAGGTCGACACGTAGGTACCGTTCTACTGTACAGTAGATATCAACTAGGTCACTTTTGTGGATATGTTAAATTTGTATTTAACGATATATATATATCATTGTATATGAAAAACGATTCTGAACGAAGGTGCTCTGTCAGCCTACATAACTAAGTGTACCTATTTTATGATATTATTGCTGCCTATTAAAATAATTGACAATATTACTATTCATAATAATACAGAAGGTTGAAATCAATTTTGCAGAAAACATTATATTTGAAAAATTAATTAAATATATAAAATATAACAATATACTTTAAAAGTTTCAAAAACCCTCAAAAAAATATTTTTAAATTACAACGAAATAAACAATATCATTATTCTTTATTTAAATATCTAGTTTTATCCAAATTTGAATTTAAAATGTCTATGAAAAATTATTTTTTTAATATATTTTTTTGATTTTTTGGTTACACTATTAAATACTTTAAAAAAACTTTGTTTTAAATATTCAATACTTAGCTATAAAAACTGATCATTTTGTACATTTTAACTACTTAATAATTTGCAAACATTCGAAATTTTAATGAATTTTGTCAAAATTTGTACTTTAATTATTTATAAAAAAAAGTGTACATTTTTATCTTAAATATTTTTAAAATTGCATTTAGAAAAACTTACAAAAAACCTTGTTTTTAATTTTTAATCCCTAGTTATAAAAAACATACATTTTATAATTTTTTAACTACAAAACAAATTGCAAATGTTCAATGAAGAATTTTAATCAAAATTTAAAGTTTAAATGCTTACAAAAATAAAATTTTGCCTATGTATTTTTATTATTTCTGGTTTGTTAATTGAATATCTTATGAAAAATCTTGTATTAAATTTTCAAGAAATTTGACCTAACAATATTTTTTTTATTGTTCTTTAAAGAAAAATTTTTTTAAAAAACTAAAAATTTCTTAGGCCTACAATTAGCTTAAAAAATGTCATAATATTTTTAAAGTTTTTCGATGTATAAAAAATGGTAATCTAAACATTTGGTAAAATTTTCAAATGTCTACGGTTATTCTTTTTTTTGAATTACATCAAAATAAGAAAATCGTTCCCGGAGAAAACGGGTAAATATTCAAATGTCTAATTTCAAACGCTCATAAATAATTAGTTTGACTTTCTGATAAACTATTTCTTTTTTAGAAAGGTAGAAAACTTATAAAGAATCTTGTGTCGAATTTTCAAATATTATATTTAAATAGAACATTTTTTATGAATTTCCTAATTAAAAAATAACTGCAAAATTTCGTGATTTTTACGTAATTTCTCGAAATGTCAACTTTATACGCTTATAAAAAACTATTAGTGACTTATGCTAATTTTTTTTTTAATTTTCACTTACAACAAGTTATGAAGAACTTTATATTCAATTTTCAAGTTTTTTGACCGACTGAAAAATTTTTATCAGCAATAACATAAAATCAATAAAAAAAAAACCTGAAAATTTATTATGCTTATAAATAGGTGAAAAAAAGTGAAAATATTTTGAAAATTTTATGGTGTATAGAAAATGCTTTAATATAAACATTCAGTGAAAACTTCATATATTTACTGTGATTAATTTTAGTGTTACACCAAAACAAAATTGATTTTAACAAATATTGGCTTCGCGTAAAAATTTCCGTTTTTCCACTTAATTTTTTTATTGTTTTTCTCGACGCGTTTGGAAACTATGGAGAATTTTTTACTTTTGACCCCCCCAAAAGTACCAACTAGATTCACTTTCCTACCGTAAAATATGCTGATGAAGAAAACCGGAGGTTTTTTACCGCCCTTAAACGTGGTGACAGATACAAAAAAAGAAAAAAAAAACACACGTCATTATAAAATCAATACATTCCTCGTTCCGCTCAAAATCTAAAATACAAACATTTGGGATTTAGTTTGAACTACTATATAGAATAAATAATCATACAACAGATTTAATTGTATTGTCGAATAATATTTAAATATTAAGATATCTTTTGATTTTCAATAAGTAAAAAAAAAATCATGTCATTGTGATTCATGGTGAATTACTGCATTAGAGTGTTTTAAAATATATTTGTATACCCATATGGTCATTGTGTATCGTAAAAATGTCACAAAATGTTCAGTCTGTCGTCTGTGACTTTAAAACAATATTGTTTAGATAATCATTATTTGGGTCACTTTATGAAATGTTTCAGAGTTTTTTTTTACATTGGAAATTGATTACAACAGTGTTGTAAGTATATAACTAAAACATTTACAACCTTTAAGTGTGACTCTCCTAGGACCGTTATGGTATAAAATAGTAAATGGAAAATCATGAATTTTTTACAGTAAAACAACAATCAACAGCGATAAATGGAGTTTAAAATTTCAACCATTTTAAAATGTGCATCACTTTGCTTTAGCGGTTGTTTTGGAAATAATAATAAAAATACTTTCATTCCGCACATTTTTTCGATTGTTTTGTTGTTTTCTCATTTTTATCTCAATCCAAATACGGAGCTCTCTGATAAATTGCACGAATACCTTAATACGTGATTAGGTTACTCGTTTGTATATAGTAACGTAATAATCACAACACTCATCGACATTGCGTGATGGAAAATGATTTTGAAAAATAATTTTTTGTACGTCATCATTAAACATCCAAATACATATAATAGTGATCCGTTGTTTATTGCGCGTGGGTACCTATATTACTGTAACGGCGAAAACAATAAAAGATAGAATCGTCGTCGAGGTCTGTGCTGCCGATCAATAGCCATTTATTAAGCCACAAAGACGGACTCGTGCCGATCGTTGGAATAGCCGGACTCGAAGAGTGTCATCGAGATTTTTTTTCTCCATATGCATACAAAACGTGTTGTCCGCGTACACGTTTCGCACAGCCTTCGGACGAGAAGGTCGGGTTCAAGAGTTTGGCAATGACATTGTCCGAAACGCAAGCCCATCAACCACACAATATGTACATTATATGTGTATCCACGCGGTATTCATATAATATGCATATGAGACGCGATGGATTTATAATATACGCGAGAAACACAAGACGTACGCCGCATTCGACCACACTAATTGTATTCGCAAACATCACACGCGATATTACGATAATATTATTACACTGCATACAAGTACCCTCGCCGACGTCGTCGATTAATGGTTTTACCCACTAAACTCTGTGCACACGACAACAACAACAATAATAATAATGTCGTCGTCTTATAGGCACAAAGGCAATATTATACGTCCTGATGCATTGCGAAAAGTGTCCCCGACAACCGTATATATGGTCACATGATGAATGCGCATTTATTACCTATCGTAATAGTGCGCACGACGCGGCCGTTTATTATATACGTATGCGCCTCGCGCATTACCGATATTATAATTCGTTATTTCTGTGCGAAAACCAACGCGTCACGGACGCAATATAATTTTTATGCCCACTATAATTCACAGCCGATGTCGTGGTCGCGGTCGTCATCTCCGTACACCTACATTACTCGGCAGCGACGTCTTCCGGATACACAAAATACAGAATTCCATTGACGTCAACACAATATTATACACACGGCGTGATATTATATAATATAACGTATGTAAATATATAACGTATACAATATATATATATATATATGAGTAATAACCGCCGTGGGAACGCGAGCCCGGCTACACGGCAATCGAAATGAATGCCCCGATAATCGTAAACTACGGCAATCAACGACAACGGCCGACTAATAGCTACGACGACGATTTAAAAGATAAAATACACGACTGTGCACGCAGAAGATACGCCCTTTTTAACGATTATACGCACGCGGTATAGGTGGTTTGCTACATCGGCGGCGAATGCTCATGCGAATAACACGATACAATGTTTCATTATCATAATTAACACTCGGCCGTCGAATGTGCGGATTATCGTCGTCGTCATTATCATATGGTTGCGACGGCTTGCAAAAGGGGTCGGTTCACGTGCAACCGACTTGCGTCATCATATCCATTCAGCACCCGGAGGGCGGTTACTCGGCCGATTTCGCGTCGAACGCGTATTAGCGGCCGGAGACGCAGACGATTAGCCGCCGCCGCCGCCGCGTATATACAGCGTGAGGACAGAAACACGAGGTCACTGTACGCGTTCCACTAATATCCGTATTGTTCTATAAGGTAATAGTATAATATCATGTGCGCTGTGTATTTACATAATATGTATCCGCAGTCGATGGCGTGGAATATTTTATCGGGCAATTCATTTTTTCAATGACCTACCACATCCCTTTATTCTTCGCCGCACCCCTGCTCCGGATTGACACCGTCGTAGGCCCTAGACACTTGTTGTGCTTAACTAGTACAGATTGATATTAACCTATCATAAAAATACATTTTACGCTTAAAAATGTTTGCAGGCCATAGACACAGTGCCTACAGTGCCTATGCGTTAATACGGCCCTGCTTGCATCACTATCCAAGTGATATATGTACAACGCGTGCACAGTAAAAATGTATCGCTTTATGTAAAATGCTGTAATTCAAGTATTAATAATGTAAACTATATATAGTTACACCTACCTAGTGATTAATATTAGGTTCGTTTAATCATAATCTAATTGAAACAGCCCCGCCCCTGTACAATTACCGGACGACTGCCCTTTAGAATCACGGTCGACACGCCACTGCGACCGCAGTAATAATATTCAAAAACCGTTTTTTTGTGTATTTTAAAATAAAATTGTTTATATATTATATAACTAAAATGCTTTTCGACGATATTACCTGTATCAGATCTATTAAATTATTGTCATTTATTATAGTGTAGACTACTGTAAAGCCATAGAGGTACTGCCTAATCACTTTAAATGACTTAGTATTATTTCTGCCTCATACTATAAACACATACCTACGTCAATACACGTGCAATAATTTATAACTACATACGCACGGAACTTTCTTGCAGACGTACACTATATTATAATATTACCGCGTTATGTTTTGCTTTGTTTTTTACGCGTAGCCGTGTGGGTATTATATACCTCTATTATTATTAGTGTACGGCGTTAGCAGTGATCTGACAAATTCGCTAATTTTCTTCCAAACCGCTTATTAGGGACGTGACGTAGGCATAATCGTATCACATTTGTATAATAGTTATTATTCACGGCCACTGCGGCACGAATCTCCGGGTTCGGATGATCTCCATCCAACGAACCATATTATTACTTCAACCGAAATGTGTACAACAACGATATAAGTCGACCATTAACGCCGCACAATTACTATAGATTATAATATACCCGTACGCCGTGACGTCAATGAATGAACTTACAACCGATTAAAAGTACACGAGAGAATATAATATTGTATCCATGACGCATGTCTGGAAAGTCGCAAAATAATCCACAGCTGTAGAGTAATGGAGGTGCCGGGTCATCGCCGGTCAACATCGACGAAGTTTTCATTTCTTTCAGAGCTCGATCGGACGAAAATTAATATCACACCATAAAATTATTTGTGAAATAATTGCACTCAAGTGATTCGTTGGTTTTGTTTTTTACGAGTGACGGAGATGTTCATCAGAACGCAAAATTTGAAATATATTTTAATATACTCGTCGGGCCTACATCCCGTGTTTCCTCATCAACCTACAACAAAGCATTAGTACAAAAACGCCATATCAGGCTTTAAATAAGGATGCCAAAAGTTAAGGCAGGCCAAATATTTTTTTCACCAAGCTACTTAAATATAAAACCATAATTTATAATTAAATATTTGATGAAGTATTTTTAAATATATTTAGTACAAACAACCATAATAGTAATAACTAATTACTAGTAGCATACATATTTAGATAAACATTAATTAGTAAGTAATACAATAACTAATAAATTAACAAAGTCAAAAGCTAGAAAAAAGCAATAGAAAGTTAAATTTAAAGAAGTGGAAAACATCTCCCATTCCTCGAATTTTAACAAATTTATCAACAGCCTTTTCTAAGTTTATTTGAGACTTGCTTCCTGTTTCTGAACCTCTTTTAAGTGCCATCAGGTTATTTCAACATTCTGTCGTGGTTCTTAAGTAAGATTTAACTATTTTTAATGACAAAAATAATGTGCTTAAAATGTAGAAATTGGAATGACCCGCAGGTTAGTGGTTACACTTAATGGCCATGTAGACGTGTGATTTTAAACGTTTTCATTTAGTATGCCAATTCTGCCTGCAAAGTCGCAGTCTAAAATTTGCGAGACGCGAGTCTTCGATTTAATTTGATACACAAGATTTTAGCTCGATGACCTCATAACTATACGAATATACGTATTATGTAAATTATACGTAAAGTTGTGAATCAATAAAACAAATAAAAAAAAAATAAACAGTTTTCTATGTACCATGTGTGACAAATTCTGTATCCTTATTTTACTTACTTAAGTAAGTACTTCTGTATCCTTACTTTTCCTAAATTATCCTTATTTTCCATAAACGTTATAGTATATCTTTAACGGGGAGTAGATTTCTGAAGTTTTTCGAATACTAACTTTCTATTCTTTTAATACTGATATGCAATTAATTATAGTGTTCACAGAAAAAGATTGAACACTTTTTTTTTTTTAATACAACATTTTAAAACTAATACATTTGTCACTTTGCTATACAAAATTTAAATTCTACGAGATGCCTATAAAAATATTAATTTTTGTTATATCATAAGTAAATACTCAAAAATCCAATATCAATCAGTCGAGTAATCTTATTTTATAATCGGTCAGATGGGCTATGAGGATAAGTGATGAGCAACCTCAAATTGATGTTATGTTTTGAAATGTAATATGATAATATTTATTCATTTGGATTTTTTGTTATTCACTCCTTCACGTAAAATAATATTATAATATATTTCCGTATATAATATATTTAATTATTAATTTAATTAATTTAATTACTAAATAGATGTAAATATGGAAAACATGAGTATTTTCTTTAAGTACTGTTTCCTCATGGCAAATCTAAGTGATACACACTTCACTGTCATGGACAATGGCGTTTAAATAATGAGGTCATAAAGTGATTGACTGGCGAATAACTACTATTTATTTTAATCATGACAATCGCTTCATCATTACCTATCGTTATTACTAATTAGTAAAATTACTAAATTACCATAGCGACTATAGTGCTACTAAATTTAAGTTTCAACCAAAAATTACGTATAATAAACTTATTTTTCGCATAATTTAACAGTTAGACTACAGCAATTATTGTATGGTCTGAAAAAATTATGTGCCCATGCAATGTACGATAAGTACATTACACAGTGGTGTGTTGGAGAGTATGCTGGAGTATAGTTTATGGTGTATACGCATTGCTATACAATATAATATGAATTACTATTTTTTACGTATACAAATGTAAATATGTTATACAATATTTAATTCCTTCGCCTACAGGAATCATATTGTAATATTTAAATCAACTATTCGTATATCTATAAACGTGTACCAATATTATATTATGTTCTTTATTTTGTATCTTATTTAAATTATGTTATCATAAAGGTATTAAGTTAATCATCAAAAATAACGCAAATAACCTCGTCGTGGTTGATACGTAAAAATAAATGTTTTAAAATATATTTTATTTTATATACAACATTGTATTATTACGTAAAATGTATTTATTTTCTGCTTTAATTTACCATCTAAAAAGCATTTCACAACATTATAATATATAGGTCACTAGAGGATTAGTTTGTAACAAAATCGAATAATAGGTACGCATATCTTTCTGTAAACATGTGTCCTAATGGCTATATTCACACCATGTGTGATAAAACTATCCATTGTAGTCCATCATAAATAGTTCACCACTATTAATAGGTCGCTTAGATCACTTTACTAGGAAATTGTTCATGAAGTTCAGTACCGTAAGTAAACGGTTAGCTTATTAAAACCTATTTTTGTCGAATGGCTCGTGTTTAATGCGAAGACGCAAACACAAACAATATAGTTCAACAAATTTCAAAACAAATTTATAGTTGGAGTAAAAAAAAGAACAGGAATGCTTCGAAACGTTTAAAAATAAAGATTTTATAATAATATAATGCTCAACATGCTTAGGTAACATATTGTAGGAACACGTTGACTGACATACTCTGTCGTTAGGTATAGATAATTATTAAAAAAATGAATTAATATTTAATACAGGTAATATGATATATTGATTCAAAACTACACATTTAGTATATTACGTTATTACCTGTTATATAGTATATTACTACATCATATTATGCACGACCATCAATAAATAGTTTTTGAATAATTTAAACAAACAAATTTATTATATCATACTGTCGTCCTAATACTAGCTGTTATTTATAAACAATATATCTTCTTACGTAGTACGTATAGTATTTACTATTATAATATCCTGACGAAACTAAAAAATCGCATCTAATTATTATGATGACTTATCAATAGGTAGTCGATAGTTTGACGCACGTGTGGATTTTTTCAAGAGACTACACAACTACTCGTATAATCATTAATCGCATACAATTAAATTTGTAAAACACAAGTGTATAACTGCAGGTGACATATTGGCCAATAAGGGTGGGCAATTATATAATTTTGTATATTATGGTAAAAATTTACCATTAAAAAAATAATATACCTATTAGGAAGGTTTTCTTTTTAACTAACAATTTCAGGTTAGCGCAAAAATGATGTTACTTGTAATAATGAAAAAAAATCAAATAAGGAACCTACAGTATATTTTAAAACGTCAACGGAAAAAAATGAGCTGAACATGATTTTAATATTTATAATTTAATAGTATTATACTTTCAAATTGATATCAATTAAACTTGATAAGTAAACCTATCAAGATTTTCACGATATACACAAACATTCTGACTTCCTGGTTTTCATAAGTAATTTATGAGTCTGAAGTTAGTAATAATATTAAATTCCTAATAATACCTACTATTACTGTTAGATCAAATTTAATATGTTAAAACTTGCTGCGTTCATACTTGTGTAGCTTTTCCATATATAGAGATTCACTCGCCTAATATAGTAAATATTATGTACCTTACAAGAATATTAGATGAGGTACGATAAATAATAATAGGTATGCACCATGCATGATTAATTTTAAACTTAAATATCCCAGCAACAATTATGCAAATTTTATTATTTTGTATTATTTTAATTATTATAAATTGTAATTTTTAGATAATAGTTAACATACATAGTGATTCACCAAGCATACTCACCCTTTTTTTCTTCTTCAATAATACAGTTTTCAAAATTTGATTTTTAAAATGTTTAAATATATCTAAAGGACCAAGTAAAGATCATATTTTAAAACTTTTGACATTTTTTGTACTAACTGAAAAGTGTTCTATTGATACACAAATTTCTGTTTTTCAGATGACAGCCCCTTTTTTACTGTAAAATATTTAGTGAATAATTTTTCTGAAAATATTGGCGTGTCAAAATTCAAACGAGTTGTTTTTGAGTTATTTAACTTTATATACTAAGGATAATGGGTTTGGAAGATATGAGGCTATAGTTTTTGAAAATGTTGGTAATTTATATATTTATCTATACATATGTAAATGAATGTTTGTTTGCTAGCTAGAGACTTAAAAACTACTGGACTGTTTTCAATAAAATGTTATATCAATAGATTCCTTGAGAATTGGAGGGTATATATAGCGCATTTTGTCAACCCCTATAGGTAGTTTAAGGGTTTTGTTAGGTTAGGTTTAGTATGGGAAACGTCGGACGGAACAGCTAGTATTTTATTTTTTTGTAAAACCATTTTTAAAGACTATTATTCTTAGAATAAAATACTTTAATAATTGAATAACTACTCGTTCAAATTTTAAATTGTGTACATCAAAATTAAAAAAAAAATGTTCACAAATTATTTACAAAATGTTTACAGTAAAAAAAGAGTTTTCTTTGAAAAATATAAGTTTGTATTGCCACAGGATTATATGACACTCCTTAAATAGTACAACAAATTTAAATAATTTTAAAATATAGTTTTCAAGTATAGATGGGGGTATATTTAAAAATTGCAAAAATCAGAATTTGAATAAATTCATTAATAAATGAATATGTGGAGTTAAGCATGCTTGGTGAATCACACAAAATTGTATTATCGTTTTTTTGAAAAATATTAGTACAACAGTTTAATAATTTACTTATAAACGTCTTAAGATTTCACTAGTCTCTCTCTCTCTCTCTCTCTCTCTCTCTTCTCTCATTTCTACAAACAAGACCCTCTATCCCTGTCATGATACAAATCGATAATTAAATCCTTTACACAATTGCCAAAAGATACATTTATCGGATTTATTCGTACCACTTCTTAAATGGTAACATAAAAAATGTAATTTTCTAAATATATTCTCAAATTTGAATTTCAAACTCAATAGATACATCTATGCACTATAGTAATAAGGTACTATAGATTGTTAAATGCAAGTACAGCATAATAATATTAAACACAAGGCAACTGATTGCACAAGAAGTGTATAAACACATTGATAATAAATATGAATACTTTTATAATATTGCTATATTAATAACCGTGGCAACAAAAATGCCCATAGGTATCTAAGGTATTCATCACGTAATGTATATAAATATACATACTATAAAGCATAAGTAAATGCATACATTGTAAGCATATTCTAATTTTCTAGATAAGTGGGTACACACTAAACGCACAGTTGAAAAGACAAAAAAATTGTAAAAGGTAATCTATGCGTGCTCTGTGCAGCAACCAAACTGTCTACCACATTAGCACAATCATATTATAATAATGATGACGTAAATTTCCATTAAAATTATTTTAAAAACAATTTTAAGCCCATAAATATAATACATATTGATAAAAGAATAAACAAATCGAAGACAGCAAAATTTGTTGTTTCACACGTTATTTAGTTTGTAGACTGTAGTACCTAGATATATTTATTATAATTATTTTTTTTGTAATTTATTTGAAATATATATGTAGGTACTGTACGAATAAAAAACCTTGTTTGTTGATCTCAGAAAATGTAGTCTTATAATTTGTTAAATATTACTTATCACGTGAACACGGATCAATAAGTTCATGAACACTAAATAGTATAATATACCTACACTGTTGCATTTTCAAACAGCAGTACCTATAGGATACGAATATTGGTTTTAGGTCAATGTAAGATAAGTTATAACTTATAGCATTTCAATTGTTATTACTATTTGCGATAAGCAACAGATTTTATGTTTATTTATATTACAAGAGTTAAATTACTATACAGGATGAGGGTGTCTAACGGCAATTACCCATATAGGTAGTACTTTTGTGCTCGCTAATTATGTACAAATATATAATATTACACATACAGTATCTCCTTTAACCACCCCTGACTAAATTTTATACATCGTATAACTAGTTAAACACTTAATAGACATTAATAATTCAACTTTTAAAATAAATACATCCATAATCTGTACAAATTGGTAATAATTTCAGATTTTTTAGAAGCGCAAACAGAATCAGTATAGGTTAGGGTGACCATATTAAGAAAATAAAAAAACGGGACATCTGAAACGTCTACCCCCCCCCTTCCCCCCACCACAAAGAAAAATTCTTCCATATACATTAATAACACATATGCACACAACTGTAAAGAGTAAAAATACAAATCTAAGTCATATCACAAACAATTATTTTCTTATTACTTTATCGTTTTTGAGTAAAAAAGACGTTAATTTATTAGCACTGCTAGAACTAGACACGGCCAATACATGTTTGCGTTTTTGTAAGTGCTGTTTTATATCTGATATCCCACCATGTTCTATTGAGAATACAGATTTGCACTCGGTACACAGAACTTTCCCTATTTCATCAGCATCTCTTAAATTAGGAAACTGCGTTTTTAATTTTAGATTAAAACTACATCGTCTTTTGGGCATCTTAGGTATTATTTTTAAAAATTAGAAAAAATATCGATAGGTACGCACTACGCGTCAAT